>KN474160.1:18454-39399 GCA_000787095.1 Periophthalmodon schlosseri | reverse complement strand
TGTAAAGCACTTTGAATAACTTTGTGAGTTGTGCTGTACAAACAAACTTGCCTTGTCTTGTCTTGCCTAAATATTACTGCAATACTATTTTAAAAGGAAGTAAAATGTTTTGACACAAAGAGTAACTTAAGGACACGCTAAGCTAACAGTGACTTCACTTCACACAACTGACTCAACCTATACAGTTGCAAAAGGCTAATATTTACTCAGGTTTATAAACGCCGTGAGTACAGATAAGAGTTTGTCGGCAGCAGCGGAGCTTGTCAAAAACTGAAATTCCAGCACTACACATTAACCTTGAGCCAGGACGAGGCAGATAAAACAACAGTGAGTGCGCAGAACAGGCTCAAATCCAACAATGATTAGACAGAGTGGAGAGGAGGGAGGGCCCTGCAAAAGAACTCGCACACAGGCATGTTCTAACCTGTCATTTTAATATGCTCCACTGATTTAATGAAGGCAAAGTCCCTCGAGGGGACTCTGCGCAACTGTCACTAGAAGAACAAACAACTCACTTTACTCAAGGTTTATTTCTCATATAACTGCGATATAGTTTTACAGATGCATATGAACGTCGCATATGAAGTGGCCTCGGTTTAGGTGAGGTCTAGGAAAAAAACAGAAAAAACATTGTAATGCAGGGCTGTCGTTATAAATACTATCTCGACTTCATACGTAACAGATGGAACAATCATTTTTGGGGGTCAATATTTAAACTTTTTCTTTGTACTAGTTGGAAATATTTGGTGGATTTTCAGTACCTCAGTGAGATTTAGTCAAATTATAAACTTCTATGACTCATTATAGACGCAAACTAGCTACTTAAGTCTTGCGTTTTGATATTTTTTTAACAGTTTTGCACATTTAGAGTATTTTTGGGGGATAATTCTGTTTTATAGTTTGGTTTCAATATTATCGTTTATCGTCTATTATCGTTTACTTACGCAACATATCGCACTTCGAAATGCCGCACACAGGAATTCCTCACCTGGCCTTAGAAACTGGGAGGTTTTCTCAAGCCCCTGAAGAAGAAAGACTCTGTGGTTTGTGTGAGTTGGGAGAAGTGGAATGTGAAGCTCATTTTTTGTTGTATTGTCCATTTTACGATGAATTTAGAAATCCTTTATTTGATGAAATGTTCACCCGACGCCCTGACATGTTCTGGTGTAATGACGGCAACAAGATGAAACTGTTGTTTAATTCTAATGTTTATAAGTTGGCATCATTTCTCTGTAAATCCTGGTAGAGGCGGCAAATGAGTTTGTTTAAATGAGTCCATTGGTGTTTGTAACACGTCTGGCAACTGACCTATTGTATTTCGTTGTATTTTGTTAATGTGTCTTATAAGCCCATTAAAGGGCTCGGACTATTTGCGCGCAAGACACAATAATAAAATAGATTCATTCGCTCGTGTGTTATCATTACAGGCCTCTTGTAATGTGAACGGAAAACGTCAGACTCAGATACGTTTATTGACTAGGCTGCTGCCACTGGCCTTGTCGAAGCACGTATTGATTCAAAATGTTATTACAATGACTTTGAAGCGAGAAGGGGAAGGTCAAACTGAGGTCTGGTCTCGCTGGTAGCAGAATGTTATTGGCTACAGACTCGTGCGTGTGGAACAGTGAAAAACATCAGAATATCACATGGCAGAGTAAAATATATTCAAAACAAAACATACACAAAAGCTTACATTTGGCCTGCCATTGTCAGGTCAGATGTTTCTTGGCCATGATTTCTGAAAAAATAACCAACTCACTGATTTCAAACTTGAGTTCTACACTAAAGAATAGACTCGATACCATAGACCACATGTGTCAAACTCAAGGCCCGCGGGCCAAATGTGGCCCGCCATGTCATTTTATGTGGCCCGTGACAAGGTAAATTAAAATGTTTGGCTGTCTTAAAATGTCAGTTAGGTGCCCCGCCACATCATTTTATGTGGCCCGTGACAAGGTAAATTAAAATGTTTGGCTGTCTTAAAATGTCAGTTTATCAGGAGATATGCAGTTACACAGTCATATTTTTTTTTACATCTATGCAAATGCATGTGTAATATTTGTAACTTGATTAAGTAATAAATACAGAAACAGTTAATTAACAAATTAAAAAAGTAGTTCAATTTATTTTACATTACATTTGGTTACATTTAGTTACATTTATATGGTTTTACAGTTACATCTGGCCCTTTGAAGACAACCATTTTCCTGATGTGGCTCTCGGTGAAAATGAGTTTGACACTCCTGCCATAGACTGTGTAAAGAAGTGGACTAAGTGAGTGTGACGTCACTCATAGAGTCCAACTCCAGTGAAATGAAGCTCATCGAGGCCAGAGCAGTTATAGCGGAGAATTTGGAGCCGAGTTCCATATTAGGAATTCCGACCACGAGTATCATAGCAACCAAAGAGCCAATCCAGAGCGAAGCTGTTGAACGTAACGCCTCTTCCCGTCCGCTACGCTGGTTTAGCAGGGAGCAGGGGCTTAGCAACGCCGTCAATCAAGCCTGTTGCTAACGCTAGCGGGAGCGACCTCGGGGAAAGAAGGCGCCTGATTTGACTCTTATTAATGTTCATATCTTGATTTACAGACACAATAGCAAAATAAACATAAGAGGATCACAAAGAGCGGGTTAATATAAACATTTTAAAAGCGAAATGACGAGCAGCGGTTACAGAGAGACTTCCTATTTGGAACGCGGCAGCTAGCAGGTTAGCTATGTCCATTTATGGACATAGCTATATCTCGATACGCAATACCAATAGGCTCTGTGAACAGTAGCACGCTAGCTAGCTAGCTGTGTCTCAAAGCTAACAGTCACTTTTATTAAAATCGGAAAACATAACATAAACAACCAATTAAAATTCGAATTAATTAAAATAAAAAACTACCCAATTATTTTTATGTGTAGAATGCTTCAGTTTGTGGCATTGTTTTAATATTTATGCCTCAAAATTAGCATTAGCGTTAGCACTGAGACACAAACATCTCTCTTTCTAAGTGTCCTCCGGTGAAGTATACATTTTATTTGCGTAGTTTTAAACATGCTGTAAGTGACGTCCACCCGCAGCTCCCTGTCCACTGCCTCATCTTTAAATATTTATTCATTTCACCGTGACTCGGCAAAAACCTCATAGAGATAAAACTGAACAAGAAGTAGTGACGCTAACGGTGAGGTTGCCGGACGTTATTGTGCACAGAGCCAATTTTGATCCCCGAAAGATCATTTTTAGACAATATTGTAATTTTCAAAACAAATTAATACTATTTGTCTATTAAACCATGTGATTTTACACTAGTTCTGCTAAAACTAATCCAATTTTCTCCAGTTATGTGATTTTTTTCAGTATCGACACTTACTTAAATGAGTATCTAGTTTCGATACTAGCTTGTACTGTAAACATTAGCAGCTCCATGTATATCCGTATTAACTTTACATATTGAAAATGCTCTTAGGCTTATCCAACCCGCCATATAATAGTCACAAGATATGGGTCAAGATATTTACCAGATGGTTTAACAGCATGAGCGACTGTGTAGATACAGCGATTATCATAGAACCGTGCCGTACCAACCAAGCTCTGTTTACAATACAAGGCAAATCCCTCTAAAGCAACACGTCGGACGTAAAATAACTGTATGTGGTGAGCGCCGCGGCACAGTTCTGAGGCAGCTGTTCCAGCGATGGCACAGATTAAGAGGGACCCCCCCGAGTCGCAAACCAGCCAGTAATAATAGATGACCACATGACCTATATAGCCAACAGCGCGCATTACACACAGTCCCCACCTTTCCCCAGTCATTCTGAACAGCTAATTCCACCTCATTTAGAAGGTTGAGCCGAAAATAGCCTTAAATTGTCGTAAATTATGAGCGGTCGACTGCGAAAACGCACCCGGCGAGATAACGTTATGAGCAGCAGGCAAGAAAATGTCCAGTTTTGGAGTTAAAACGGGAGACTTTTGGGTTTTATGACACTACGGGGGAGGATGTGCGGTGGTGTTGCGCTATTCTGGGATTTTCAGAGGTGACGCTATATTTTGCGTAATAACTGCCCTGTGGCCTTGAAACGCAGTTGGTCTTTTAGGAGTGCTGTCTAAACTAATATTTCAGAACAGAAATAACTCCCCGGTTTGGAGAGAACCTGTTAACCATATAATACAATGGGAAATAAATCTAATGATAAGGTCTAATCTTGATAGGGCTGTAAAAGTTATCATTATGTGAATGACATCGCGATTTCAGGCTCATAGTTTTGATAATAGAATGTCCCCGGCAAAGAACAAAATATCCTGTCTTTTTATAGAAAAATCTGGCCGTAGTCTAGTCTTCGACAAACATTCATGGGATTCTTATCAGTTCATTTTTCAGTCTTCTGTCAAATGTTAATGCTTCTGCAGCAGTGGTGGAAGAAGAACAGATACCGGAGCAAAAAAATACTCAAGTAAAAGTAAAATTATCACATGAAAAAATCTACTTAGGTAAAAGTATTAAAGTACCTGTTTAAAAATGTACTTAAAGAGTAAAAATTAAAGTATTTCATGTAGATTTTGAGGTCTTATAAGGCTTCAAATGTAGTGATTTTGATTCAAAAATTGATCGTTTTTCCAGCAGTTTTTCTTGGTATATTTTTGTCTCCTCAAACTACGAAAATAAACCCTGAGCCTTTTCTGCAGATCTCAAACAGTAGTAAAAATACTTTTCAGTCCTGTTCAAAAATGCAGTGGAGTAGAAAGTACAGATACTGCTCTCAAATGTAGTGCAGTAAAAGTAAAAAGTATCCACTGTAAACTTAGTAAAGTACAGATACCTAAAATTTGTACTTTTTAAAAAATGTTACTACTTTTACTTCGTTACGTTCCACTATTGTCCGGGAGTAATTCTCAATGTGCACTCACACTCTCGCAATACATGCCAGAAAAATTGCAATTTGACTTTTTTTCTAAAATCACGCGGCCCTAACCATAATACTAACTTACAAACATAAAGTGTACGACTGTCTGATGGAGGTCACTGCACTGAAGTACATGTCCCGTGCCACATTGCCACCACGTCTGACCTGTTCAGCAGACAGAGCCAGCTGGCCGTCTGCGGTTGGATGTGGGCCAGATGTGGCTGTAGAACTTGGCCTTAAGCAGGGCCTCTTCAGAGCGGGGCTGACAGAAGAGGGCCCAGCGGCGGTGCCAAGTGCGGGCCATTCTGCGCACAAACACTCTGTATCTCGACGCATGACAAACGGCCGCCTGTGGAAAAGCCAGTGACCGGAGGACGCCGTGACTGTCAATGAATCTGCATGTGAAAATACTGACGTCGATTGTACGAGCTCACAGAAAACACCGAAGAAA
Organism: Periophthalmodon schlosseri; assembly: GCA_000787095.1. NCBI lineage: Eukaryota > Metazoa > Chordata > Actinopteri > Gobiiformes > Gobiidae > Periophthalmodon > Periophthalmodon schlosseri. The sequence goes on along the minus strand of KN474160.1, from coordinate 34,056 downwards.
ACACTGCTTGCGAGTCAGAACAGGCACACGCAAAGTAAACTCAAGTAAGCCAAAGCAACAAGCGGAATTTTCGCTTTTTATAAGTCGTCTATTGATACTTTGCAGCTGACGTCATCGACAGTCCCTGGGGGTGTGAAGCTAACTGGAGGCGCTGCTCTGTCTGAAGCTCTGTTACTCAAGTTCGACTTTAATCTGTTTTAACACAATGTGACCATAAAGAACTGACTTAGCTGGAACTGAAACAGGTGAGCTGATTTGTGCTGTAATCAAGTCCCTCTTAAATCACATTACAGTCACAATCTAGCTCTCATTAGCCAACATTTTTCTCCAGTTAGTCACTCTCACCTGTTTGTGGAGCACCAAACACCTCAACAGGACCTTACCTTCCACGCTGTGTTGATCACAGGCTCCTGAAAATGAGTTGTTTAAATCCATTTCGTATATTAATCAGGCTGCATTGTGTCACCACGGTAACTGCTGAACATTCCTCCGTAGACATACATGTAGAACACTGCCAGCGTGAAGTACCAATAGACCCATTTAAGGTTTGAAACCAAGTGGAAGCTACGGTGAAGTGGTACATAATGCAATTTCAATAGAGGAACTTGGCCTTAGAATGTCGCAAAATACGAAAACTCAAAAGGGGATTGGCAAATGCAAACCACTCAGAAACGAGTGATATCAGAGCCCTGTTTAAAGACATTTATAATTATATTTTACATTATGTGTTTATGTAATAGGTTATGAGGTGAGATAGAAGAGAGACAGGAGTAGTATTTTTCCCATCCTTACTAATACAAACGTGACCAAACTGAAATTTCTACCCTAGAGCTTCAAAATGGTGGCTTATTTTTTGTTATGAAAATTTCCAACCATTAACCTTTAGATATTTTGCCTCCAGCTGCCTCTTGTCCAGAATTTTGAACATTCTAAAGACGGCATAGCATTTTAAATGGTCCATCTATGGCACTACAATGAACTCTTTCTATGCCATAAATGTAAAGGAGAGAAAACAGGTGTCGCCCCAGTATCTTAATAAACCTTAAACTCTTTACAGGAACTATGCAAATCAGATTCGCTCACGGCCCACTTCCATTTCATCAATTCAAAGACCCAGTTCTACCATGACCAGGCCTTTTCATGGGCTCTGCGGAGGGAATAATAGACTGCAGAGGAGGACGTGAAAAGAAGCAAAATGGTAGAAATGAGTCTCCGTTATTATAGCAGCACCATCTGAAGCCTACACTGTCATTCTAAAAGGTCATTACAAAGCTCCTCCTATGTTCTCTGCATGTCCACCAATCTGCAGGCAGGTCCAGTATTTGTACAAATGCAAACTAAGGCTGGGTGATGGGACAAAATACAAACAATTTTTCCTCATATTGATCTTGATTTTTGATTCAATTTGATTCTTATTTCTCATTAAAACAAATGCACATGGCTTTAAACTGAAATTTCCTGAACATAAATGATAAATGTGGTAACTCATTGCCATTTAAGACAGAAAAACTCAAATTTCTTCCTCCAAAGTTTGAACTCTGCTCCAGACCGCATGATTTTACCGGCAGAGGATTGGCTCTAAACCAAGCTGATCACTGACAAATGGAAATGACTGAATAACGATCTCAATTCAAGTTTGAATAATTGGCTCTGTGCACAGCGGTAGCCGGCTAGTTCCAATCGGAAGGACAGTCGGCTGGACCATTTCCAGTGTAATGTCTATGAGGTTTTTGCCGAGTCACGCTAAAATCACTAAATCCTGACAGATCAGGCAGTGGACAGGAAGCTGTTGCTCCTCTCTCCGTAACTGCTGCTGTCAGACTCGTCATTTTGGTCTTAAAATGTTTGTATTAATCCGCTCTACATGATCCTGGTATTTTGATTTCGCTATAACTGTCCATAACTCAAGATATCAACATTAATAACAGACAAATCACAAATCTTCTTTCCCTGAGGTCGCTCCCACTAGCGTTAGCAAAACCAGCGGTGCAGACGGGAAGGGGCGTTACCTTCAACCGCCCTGCTCCAGATTGGCTCTTTGGTTGCAATGATACTCACAGTCGGATTTCCAAAATATACAACTCTGCTCCAAATTCGCCCCTTTAATTGCTCTAGCTACGATGAGCTTCATTTGACTGTGGGGTGGATGTCGCTGTCAACATGTTAAACACTTTACAAATGTGAGGAAAACTTCACTGGGGGCACGTCTTTGTGTGCCAGTGCTAATGCTAATGCTAACTTTTACTAAAACGTTAAATGTAACATAACAACAATATTAAATTTGTTGTAAGGACGAACCAATAATTTTTATATGTGCATTATTTCAGTCAGTGACGTTATTTAAACACGTATTAGGTACCGAAATTAGCATTAGCATTAGCCGTCTCTCAGGATTTAGTGACGTTAGCGCGAAGTGGCCGGCTGCCGTCGTGCACAGAGCCAACTGCACAGTCCTAATAGTTTCCATATTAAAACAGAACAGAACCGCAAAAATATGTCATAATTACTAGTGTTAAAGTACAATGCAACACAGTGGGAGCCCAGAGGCAATTTATAAGTAATTTAGTGTAGTGTGTATTTAGTGTATGGTAAGAAGCGTAACTGCCAGAGATATGCAGTATTTTTAGTTATAACCCTGTGCTGCAGCGTTAGTTTGGCACAACCTATTGTATGGCACAACCAGACGTGTCTCAACAATCGAATGCACAGTATGAATCAGGAGTGAAGTCACGGTTTCCTGCCTGAGTTTGAGCGCAGATATGTTTTTGAGGTATAAAAAAACAACGCTGTACTAAAGGAAGGTATAGTGTTTGTAACATATTAAGGAGTTGTTCTCGTTTGCAGTCATGTAGTGTGCTTCATTACAAAGAGCATGTACACTGCAATTATACGCCAGTGGATTTATAATTTGGTCAACGTTGAATCTACTACAGCTGCCAAGAAAAACTGGTTTACTGAGGTTACAGTTTGTTTCATGGTCACTGTTTTGTGAGGAGAACTGAAAACAAAAGTACGTCTCGTAGAACGTTCAACTATCAGAATGTTTCCCGCAGATATAACTGGTGTCTGAAAACAGGACACAATATTACAATGGTCTATACTTCAGACGGTGGAACAAAGTAACAGTAATGAAGTACTGCACTTAAGTATACATTTTAGGCATCTGTACATCACTTAGGTAAACTGTAAAGTGGATACTTTTTACTTTTACTTCACTACATCTGAGAGCAGGTATCTGTACTTTCTACTCCACTATATTTTTAACTGGATTGAAAAGTAATAGTATGGTTTTTTTTATTATTGTTTGAGACCCGCTGAAAAGGCTGAGGGTTTATTTTTATCAAGTTCATAGCTTGAGCAAACAAAAATATACAAATAAAAAACTGATGTTACTAGTGAACAAAATTCAGCACAAATCTTTATCAAAATCAGTGCAAAATACTTTTACTTTTTACTCTTTAAGTACATTTTTAAACAGGTACTTTAGTACTTTTACTTAAGTAAAAGCACTTAAGTAAAAGTACAGAAGTACTGGAGAAAAAAAAGTAAAAGTATCACATGAAAAATAATACATAAGTAACAGAACTCAGTACTTCTTCCAGCACTGCTTCAGACAGAGCCAAAAACAGACCAGCCTGTTTAAAGAGACTCGTCATTAAAAACTAAAGCTAAACAGATCTCGTTGAGCTGTGGGCACACGGCCTGTTTGAGGCTTTGAGTTTCTCATGTGTCATTTTACTGCCAACTGTCCATGTGCAGCTCAAACATCTTCCTCCCTCAAACACAGAGCGCACAACACGCCCAGATGCTGCTGTGCTCGTTCTGACTGTTTTCCTCTGGAGCTTCAGTCTCACCTCCACAAATGAACAGCTCGTCTAAAGCCACAGCCACTTTATTTTGTTCTGTCAGACTAAAGACTTTTTCAATATCGTTTTCCATCGTCGCTGAATGTGTGACAAACGTCTTAATGCAGTGGAACCATGGCGCGTCAGTGGCAAATGTCACGACCCTTTGGGAAAAGAAAACACGGCCCGCACACATCCACGACAGACAGAGGGCGGGGCTTACCTTTCACCTGCGCCGCAGCAGACTCCACATCCAGAGGCGTCGGGGGAGCAGCCGTCTCACCTGCACACATTTAACAGTACCAGTTAGCTTTAGTTTGGAGTTAGCTCTTTCAGTTCAGTAAAGTCCAAACAAAGTACGTGGCCCTGGTTCTCTCTTTTGCTCCTCCTGGTCACACCACAGTCACTGAGGGAGGAGCCTGTCAAATCCTCAGAGAGCTGTGAACATCTCTCCAGGCAAAATAAGCTGCCTGTTTGTCACCTGCAAACACAGCGCTGTCATTCACAGTTATTATTGACTTTATAATGGAGAGTCACTGCCACTGGCTGTACTTACGAACACAAGCCAAAAATGGGTCAAGGGAAGAAACACTGTAAAGGATAAGAGCCTAGTGTGTTCCTGAGGAATCTATGTAGGCAGCATGTTTACTGAGTCAACAGTCAGTTAGCACTCAGTCAGAGCACGAGGACAAATACACACCCAGAAACACCACAACACCAGAGAATGGTGCTGCAGGCCCCGCACGGTCCATTTACCCACACGGACAACACTTCACTCTGCAGTGGATTAAGGAGCTGCACAACAACACAACATAACTCAATGTCTTTCTCTCCTGTCTTCAGTACTCAAAACACAACAGTCTATGAATTTTTATTTGACTGATTTTTCAATTAGTGAAAACACAAAAGCTGTGATCTAAATTTCCTTGAGCATCAGAACAAGTCTTAGCACTTGAGTGTGATCTAACCTAAATAAGAAGTGAACTGAGAGAGATTCTGTGGACTGACGGGGAAACAAGGCCACGGCACAGTGTCGAGAAAACATAAGGAGCTGGTTATAAATCTGAACATCAGCAACACATCAGAACACAGACGATACAGAAGCAAACGGCCAAATCACAGAACTACAGAACTCTGGAGCTGGCACGTATGAAAGGTCAGAGGAAGGGCTCTTTTACAGCGGGTTCAGTTAGAACAAACAACACGGGAGGAGTGAAGAACGAGTGCGTTACATTAAAAGTAACATTTTTACTACAATCTCATTTTATTTACCTTAAACGAACTTTACAGAAACAATTCACCCCAAACAGCAAGCGCCGAACTCAGAGTACTACACTATTTCTGTCCAGCCTATTTTTATTTCAAATTCATCCCATTTTTTCCACCCTAGAGACCCTGTCCTGTGTTCAACCCGGGACAGGGGGACGTGCAGCACCCCTTGTGATCAACTGCCAACTGGTTCTGGCGGGGCTAGATAAGGTTGCTTTTTTCCATTGCCATTAAACTCCCAGTGTAAATAAATATGGAGTAGACTACAATAGAGACCAGTTACTTATGTTGAATAATATTACGCATCAGTAAGACAAACTTTAAACAGTTTGTACAGTTGTAGTAGTGGTGAATGGGGCTTGTAACGTAACCAAAAAAAACAGACGTGTTCTTATTTTTGCAAAGGGATAAAGAATCTGGGATACTACAGAGTCTTAGAGGTGAGTTAAACGAATAGAAAAATCAGTAGGTTTAAGTGTTAGGGTTGTCAAAAGTATCGAAAATCAGATACCAGGTCCGTCGACAGAAATTTGGGGGCCCGGGGCAAGAATGTTTATACAGGGCCCCCTCTAAAATAAATCAATAGGCAGAGGTTCCAATTCTGGGCCCCTAAGACAACAACAGACCCTTTGTCCCCCCTGTCGACTCCCCTGACTAAAACTAATATCGAAACTAGATATATCGAAACTAGATCATTTGAGCAAGTATCGATACTGCAAAAAATCACATTAACAGGACAAAATTTGAGCTTTCCTGAAGAGTTTTAGTGTGATTTTGAGCTTTATCAGAACGAATACGAGACCTCATTCTAAGGTTAAAAAAAGTACTATTATTTTACATATGAAAATTACATTCTATTATTAAAAGGGAGCATTTTTTATCTTCACTGTGGTATCGTAATCGGTATCGAAAACTGAGTGAATTCTGTAGTACTGAAATGAAGTTTGAAATTTTAGTATCGTGACAACACTATTAAGTTTGTAACACTATTTGACAGAAGGGATGCAGCGATCCAACATTTTCAGTTCCGATACCGATATCGATACACTGGCTTTTGGTATCTGTCAATACCCGATATTAACCGATACTGAAGAAGGCATTTAATTTCCATCAAAACACAGTTAACTTTTGTGAGTAAATAATCTTATTACATCCAATAAAAGGTTAATTTTCCTGGATCGGCGCCGATATTTGATACTAGTGATGAGACTTTTATCGGCTCTTTTATGGGATCCGAATCTTTTGGATCCATTCACATAAAGAGGCGTTTCAAAAGACTGCTCTTTTTATCAAAAGACTGGCTCTTTTTATATTTATTTATATGACAGAATGTGAGAACTCATTTTATCTACAAACTAATTAAAGAGAAACGACCAAGACTAAGATTTGTTTAAAATGGTTCAAACTGAGAGTGGGAGTGTGTTTACCCCTTGGAATTATGGGTAGTCTAAATAAAACGTGGCACTACATATTTGGGATCATACCTATTATTATGATGCCAAATGTGTTTTTTCACTCGTGTCGCCTGCTCTGCTCCTCTGCTGTTTCTTGTGTTGGTTCAGTATCAGTATCAATATAAAAATGCATAAAAACTAGAAAGAAAAAGGTTCGGTTCTTTTCAAAAATGAGATCCGGATCCGATCGATTACGTTAAGGAACCGTTCAGAAGAGCCGACTCATTCGCAAACCTCACATCACTATTTGATATCGGTACTGGTCCATTTTATCTGACAAAATGGTTTATTATTTTGAAGGCAGCGGTCACTGGGTTTCATACGCTTAAAAAAGGTTCCATGTTGTGAAACTGGAGCGGGGCTGATGTGGTTTGCTGTTAAAGGCTTTGCTCACTGCTGGCAGAGACAGGCAGTGTCACAAGTTTCCTTTTAGTGCAACCTAAAACACGCGGCTCTTTCTCCTGTCACCTGACGTCCGTAATCACAGAAAACTGCTCACCGCTATGGAAGAACTCAAACCACCGAACGAAGTAGCACGAAACAACCAGAGACGCATTTTGAACTGTTTTTATTGGAAAATAATCACAAATTATTTCAACATAACAAAACCGTGAATGTTTACCATGATTTTTTCCCTCATTTTGCTCTATTCTATCACATTTTTGCCTTTTTTGAACATAAACAATACAGACTTTTAATCACACTATTAATTAGAGATCGACCGATATGGGTTTCTTCATGGCCGATGCCGATACCGATTGCTTAGAATTCAGAGCAACCGATGGCCGATAAGCTCTGCCGATATTTTTCGGTCGATATACAGGGCTGATTTTGATTATTTTCCTCAAATTATGTAATTTCAATTTACTACAAACTCCCTCCAAGCCTTTTTTTTACCACAAACTTTTAAGAGAGCTGTGTAGTAATGTTTTGTACAATTATCTATTCTTATTTAAGTGTTAATTTAAAGCTTTGTGTGTATTTTAAAGCAGCAGATCGACCAAAACAAAATATTGGCCTGTGCTGGAGGTTTAAGGCCGATAGCTGATACGCTAAAAAGTCAAAAAATCTGCCTATCTCTACTATTAATAACAAAAATAGTCAAATTTCTTCCTCTTAAGTCTAACCATGGGACGATATTGAAAGTTTGTGTCGCGATTATCATGGCCAAAATAATTGCGATTAACGATTATATCACGATAATGATTAAATCTGCTGACAGTTTAAAAATGTTATGGATATGAATAATTATCATTTTAATGTTATGAATTCCCATGTCCCAAGTCCCATGTTTAAACAACTTTTATATAATTGTACATTGTAAATTTAATTAATTAATTTATTTATTCATTTATTATTTTTCATTTAATTTAATTTATTTTTTTTGTTTTTATTTCATAATTTTTTTCCACCATTTACATTCTCTATATCTTCTTGGTATGTCTTGGTATGTCTTATCACTACTGTTTATGACTGGTCATATGTTTGTCCTGTCTTGCATTAAATAAATAAATTAATTAATTAAAAAAGAAAATAAGACTCACAATTTTGGGCCCTTAAGACCCTGGGGCCTGGGACAACAGACCTCTTTGTCCCCTTCCTGTCGACGCCCCTGTGGTTAAGTAGCTTTTTTCTGCACATTCTGGTGACATAACGGCGATTATCTTTGTTTTTGGCGATTATCACGATTATATAAATGTCCCACGAACGATTATTGTCGATATTATTGCTTATTGTCCCGTCCCTGCTTCAGTCTGAAATCTGCTCCAAACCACAAAAAGACCCAAACTGATCACTCACAATAAGAAACAACTGACGGAATCTAAGTAAAACACACAAAAGAAACTGCTAATAAAAGTAATAGTGATTTTTTTGTATGAATTCCTGATCATAAATAGCATTTTGATATGGACCCTATTGTACTGTTTCAGTAGCAGCTTCATTCATGGGTTTCAGTTTTATTTTACAGGGGCCATTTTGGGGACAGCTGACCATTCAAAAGATATAACATTTAGTTTTGAACTGCTCATCATTATGGCAACAGTCGTAATTTCCATCATTCTGAAACCCATGCGTAGATGTGAGCGCAGATAAGAGGTACCAACGTGAACAGTTTGGATTCTGCGAACAGTAGGGGAATTTATGGTGGTTCTAAATCTCTAAAAATACTTGTAGCTCTGCGGCAGTGGAACGAACGAGCCTGCGAGGTCAGAAGGTGGTGCAAGATAAACAGCAAAACTGGAATAAATAAAACCTGAAACTGTGTGGGATGTTCAAAGCTAGAAGAGACGGAGAATATGATTTCAAGTTTATTTATGTAGCACATTCAAACTGGCCAAAGTGCTTCACATAAAAATCAACAAAAGCGGCGTCATTCAAGTATTTTTACTGCAATATAACTTTACCTCGTGTATTCGGTCCGTTGTGAGTGAGTTTGGATGTCGTGTTATTAACTAAATTGGGTTTGTAGAGACTTAAACAAGGAACACTGACACAAAAGAGGTCTGTAAAAAACATTTTCTCTGTGGGCCCAAGAGCCACATTCAGAACAGGGCGGCATTAGCCTAGAAACCCTCCTCCTCTTTAAGCGATGCCAGTTTTAAAGAGCTCTCAACGCTACAATAACATAAATCTAAACTCATTTCCAACTTCGAGGTCACAATAACACATTCTGAAGAGCGACATAGTAATACAGGAAATATCTCGAAACTTTTTACACAACTCTAAAGCGGAGAAACATTTTTGCCAAGACAAAACTGAACCAAATGTGTTTATATCTTCAAGTAACTACAGAACAGCTGTGCGCAAATAAAATTCAAACATTATGAGACTTTCTGACCCGACTACGACCAGGAAATAGTCTTATTACATCGATTTATACTGTATGTCTGACCAGGATATCACATGAACCGATATTTGGAAGTCGATATCAGATCCAGCCAATTTCTCCGTATTGGCACCGATATTTGATAAAGTAAGTTATTTGTTAGTTAATTAAATGCAGCTCAAATCTCACCATATCACAAAAATATACAAAATTCCCCTTCAGAAAAAGAAAAAGTAACCAAGACTGAGCCCCAAAAATATTAAACCAACTGGACCAACCAACGACTTATTTCTGCTTTGTTCTCAGTTCCAAGTGGCAAATTCCGGTAGCTGAAAATGGCCCAAAATCCTCTCCAAAGGTCAAATCTCCAACGGAAGAATCCTTTGAGCACATCGTTAAACTTAAGACATCTGTTGCCATGGTTCCCTGCTTCCAAAACACCAATAAAAATAACTGGCTCTCGAGTACGACGTTGCCTCATCACTCTAACCTCATTTGCTGTAGGTAGGGCAAAGCTGCGGTTCTACTTGATAGGCTTAAGATTAAAGACTATTAAAAGCCTCCGCCTTATTAGTAAAAAAAGTAAACTGTCTGCAGTAACGTAAAGGTCTTAAAGGGCCCACGCTACTTTCTGATCTGTTATAATGTTGTTTCCTCGTCAAAAACACACCTGGAGTTAAGTTTTGTTTCATTCGCACACGTTTAACTCACAAACTCTGCATATTTAGGCTGAGTTCTTCTCTCAAACGGAAAACACTCTGTTCCACCTTGTGATGTCAGATGTCATGTGGTAATACAGGAAGTGCTCGACTGTGTTTTTAAACTCCACGCACCTTCACTAGAATCATTTGGATAATTTCAGCCCTGGAAGTTCCAATCTCTAGTAAACAAAAGATAAAAGTAGGCGTGTTAACCTCAAAACCGGCACTTCATGACATCACAAGGTGGAACAGAGCGTTTTGAGCTTTGGAGATGGACAGATATAGACAGTGAATGAAACAAAACACCACTCCGGGTATGTTTTTGAGGAGGTAACGGCGTTAAAACGTGGCTTAAAGCTCGCAAGAGTCAATTCTGCGTAACATACTGAAAGACCTTTAAAATAGCGAACGATCAAAACAATAATTCCAACCAATTATGACTCTATCTTTAGCAGTTATTCAGTCCAGTCAACGGATAAATACTTTTCAGTAATTTCACCATCTGCACTACACCAATCACGTCTTTGTTGGTACGGGCTAAGTGGCAAATTAAAACCCGTTTAACCACAGTTTGAGGAGCAGTGGCGCGCTCAAAGAAAGTTACTAGTGATTGAGATAAGGATGAAAAAAGCCACTTCACTGTGTTGTGTGGTCTGCCATTTTGTTAAGTGGATGTGACCTTTATTATGAGACGGGCGCAGGTAATCTGGACCCGCGGACGTGGCTGCTATATTTAAATCTCCTCAATGATTCATGCTGTTTTGGGTTTGTCTAATTTTGCTCCTAACCCAAATTCAGATGCGCGTGGAGGCAGAGGAGAGAGGAAGCGGACACATTATGCAACTATACAGACCTCGCACACAGAAGAAGCCAACACAAAATCATGGGGAATTTTCCAGAGACTGATAAAAAAAAACTGTAATGTTATGTTTTCGACACCATGCAACACGCGCAGGAGCACATACAGTTTATGCTTTACAGTACAGGGAATATTTATAGTTGTGTACGTTATGTAGTATTTTATGCAGTTTGAAGAAGGTTGTTGATATTTTGGTGTCTACAATAGCCTGTGATTGTGAGAGTGATTTATAAATACACACCAAATGACATGTAGAGCTAAAATAACCGCAGCGTTTATAATTTCCATACAGAGTGCTGTGCTGATGGTGCCATAGCCCGCTGTGGTTATGCGCTCAGCCGCACGTGCCCACACAAACGCGAGATGACACACACACGAGGTGGCCTGTATACGTGCCTCTGCCTGTGTAAACGTGCCCTTGATCCCTATTTCCACGGCACACACCGGTCACATCCACGGATGAGACACACGAACGCGCGCCGTGCTGCACAGACGCACGGGCATCGTCACGGACTTGCTAACGTGGAGGCGAGGGTTTACTCCGGAGCTAGCGCGTTGGTGCTAGCCACTGCCCAGTTAAGACGAAGAATGGTCCTGCCACCGCTGACCAAATTCCTCCAAATGATGCGACGTAGCGCAAGATCTCAAGCAGCTGTTTGACAAAAATCACCATTTCTCCTCCGGAACGCAGCACAATGCGCGAACAAACCAACGTAGCGCACGAAACAAAAGTGTTGAAGCTGAAATGGTAAGTTATCTGTTCGCGACGTGTCAGTGCAGCGTAGTAAGAGTGTAATTACATGTAAACTTACTCTGCTTCGACGAGGACCGACTCAGGCTTTCGTTTTTGTGTTTATATTCCCGTTTAGCCTCATAGCAGTCGACGGTGAGGCGCTGGAGCGGTGCGGAGCGGTGTGGAGCCGCGCAGGGCTGTGGCGCACGGCTGGAGTCTGCAGGAGAAGTTGGTTCGTTTCAACATGGAGAGAGTGAAGTGGCACAGACAGTCCTGCTGCAGCCACAGGGCCACTGTGGCGCCCCCTGTGGGCACACACGGGTATGGCATCTGTTCAGGGGAAACAAGGCAACGCGCTACAACAGACTGTAACTTAAAATACAGAATATTACTCACTGCAGTTTTTATTTGACATTATCAAAAAATGGGTGTGTTTTTGGCAAGGCAAACAAACCAAAACGAAAAGGTGTGGGCATCTATAGAGTGGGGTGTCTATAATTTCAAACTGAAGTATTGTCTCAGTACTGCACTTAGTAAGTTTTCTGGTGGACGATCTGTCTGTTTTTGTTTTTATTTTTAACATGTAGCTTTTTTTTAATTTTAAGTGCTTTTATTGTTCATACTTTACACTAAGTAAGACATTTGATCTCACACATGTGGTTGCCAGTGCAAACGTCTTGCTTCATATGAAATAATCGGCCTCTATTTGGCAGAAAACTTCAAAACTCATCAGCAGCTTTGCACTCGCCCAATATCCAAAAATGTTTCTTATTTTCAGATATTTTTCAGCTTTGGCATTTGTGACATTGTTATCTTTCTGTCTTTGGGCCACAGAACACAACTAACTACCAATTCAAGCATGTTTTTCTTACATGTTATATGACTTGCCCAAGGGCACAATGGCAGCAGTGGTCAGAGCTGGAGGTTAGAGAACAGGCGCTCTACCCACTGAGCCACTGCCGCCCCTGCACGTAATTGGATTCCTGCCATGTCTGTAAATAGCGTTTTTGTGTCAAGAGACGAAAACAGAACTGCTATTATTAATTCATTTATTTCAGATGCACTCAACAACTTGCAGTCGAAGATGCCTTCAATAATGCAAAGCTGTGCAAACTTTTTCCTCTGCACTAGGCAAAAAATGTAAAGTCCTGCCTCTTGATCTCATCCGTTTCTCAAATGTGTGAGGTTGGAAGAAAGTGTTTAACTGAAACTCCATTAGCGGCAGCCCTGATAATTATGTAGAGTATGAGAAAGTAAAGGTCCTATTCAAATGTCACAGATTCTGTATTTAAACAAAAGCAGCAAAAGAATAACTCAGTTCTGCCAGAAAGTTTTAGAGTGAAGACGTTTGGCTGCTCATTCTTCAGTTCTGGTCAGATTTCTGGTGGACACTGCCTTATATTTATCTGAAAGGAGAAGCTAACTACACTGAGCTAACGCACCTAGGCCTATTTGTTTACAGTTTCTGTTTGTTGTCTAGATCTATTGAACTACACTAAGCCTGAATAGTTCCTGAGTCATATTTTGCGTAATCATTCAGGCCCTAATGGCTGCTCTCACACCTATTCGCATCCTGGCACCTATTAGAATATCGGACGTCCCGAGCCGTACATCTCCATCTCAAAGCCGCTAACCTCTCCTTTGAAGATAGCGAGGTACAGATCTCAGCCAAAGAAAATAAATTGTTTGAGAGGGGAGTTAAAGAGGCAGTTTTTGTGCGGAAAGACAATCCTTCTTTGAACAGAAACGGGGGCCTTAGACGTCATTTATCTCCTATTTATAACTCCATCTTCAAACCTAAATCTCAGGCACGGTTCACGCTTCAATAGACGGAGCCAACAAACAGAAACTGTAAACAAACAGGTGTGTTAGCTCCGTGTAGTTAGCGCCTCCCTTCGGACAGACATAAGGCAGTGTCCAGCAGTGATCTGACCTATTTTTCTTTTGCCATGATCATATTTGGACGACTGAGGGATCACACAACAAAAATAAATATGTAAACAAAGCATATTTATTCTGCATTCATTACATTTGCGTTGTACCTGCAAGCAATATACAAATTCTTTTCATAACACGCTAAACATCGGACGTTTTTCGCGTTTTTGCTTTACACGTAAGTGCTTTCAAAGTCAAATCGTACAATAAATAACCAAACAGTGGCTTCAAACTTAACATGAGCTGTGTGCAGAAATCAAAAACAGAAAGAGTACCCTCCATGGAACATTCGGGAGTGTACGCACAGGAAATGTCCATAGATAGACTGGACACGCAACGGGAAGTGACACACGATTAGCTATAAGTGGAATGCACACAGGACATCACCAATTCCTGAGTTGTAGTAACACAGTGATGACTAAAGATAAAAAAAATGTTCCAGTTTATCGAAGCACTGGCCAGCCTTCGTCGAATCAAAATATATTCTCGTTTAAAGTGTGAACAATACAATAAAAATATAAAATGCATCCAGTGCATTACAGTGCATACAGACACACTCAGTAAGTTATTGCACAGTTAAAAAAAAAGCAAAATAATCACATAAAATACAACTTGAGGCTCAAACAGTATAGATTTTTTTTAAAGTTTTTCTTTTGTTTATGCAAATAGCCACAAAGCAAGATGTGATACCTGAGAATTTAAGTAACAAACAACAGTAAAGGTGCAACGTGGAACTTTTTACACAAGCTCGTTCTACAGTACGGCCCCCTGAACGTATCTATTTACACAGACAAGCAGGTTTTGACACCAGGCCACGTTACAGGTCTTATCTGTGGAAAGGCGAGTCTGAGTCTTTAAGGATGAATGTATGTTCGTCAAGGTGTTTTCTACCTGTAACGGATTAAATGTAAATAGTAAGTTTAATGGAACTTTGCAGGAAAAGCAACATCTCCATGGCGACAAGCTTGAGAAAAGTTACATAGTGCACCGTTAAGAAAATAAAATGTTTTGGTCCTAAGATGAAATTAAAAAAAAAATAAGAAAGGGATCCGGAGCTGGGATTGGTGGTGTAAAAATAAATATACAGTAAAGGAAAAACTCTTCCCAAATTATTATTTTTTTTCTTGAGTTCTTGAGATAGTTAGAATTAGCTACTTTTATTTTATTTCATTTTATTATCTCTTCTGGAGCTCAATGTTTTCATAAATGGAGAGCGCAGCCGTGTTTTGGTAAATGAGATCTACGTTGTTTCCAGTTCTTGATCTGATGATGTCGAGCGCACACTGATGGAGGAACACGTACTGGTCCTGTGGATAAAACCGTCACGAAACCGTTGGTAGTAGAAGTATATTTTGTGTTGGGTTAGAACATAAAAGAGCCACTTACCTCTGTCTGCACCATGAGAGTCCGGTGCATGCGCATATCGTGAACAATGCCATAGATATCGACCACATTTTCCCTTTCAATCTGGAACAGAAGGCGGTCGATGGCTATGAAGGTCCCTGTGCGACCCACACCAGCACTGGGAATAAAAGACACGCGGGTTAGAGTGTGGAAGAAGTACTCAGGTCTGTTACTTAAGTAAAAGTACAGATACCGGAGCAAAAAAATACTCAAGTAAAAGCAAAAGTATCACATGAAAAAAGAGTGTTAAAGAGTAAAAATAATTCCGTGCATTTTTTGAAGCTTCAAATGTAGTGATTTTGATAAAGATTTGTGCTGAATTTTGTTGAGCAGAAATAACTGAATCAAATTTTTTTTAGCTGTTTTTATTTATATATTTTGTTTGGTCAAATTATGAGCGTGTTAAAAATAAACACATCAGCCTTTTCAGCAGGTCTCAAACAAAAAAAACAACTTGTACTTTTACAGACTTTTATCACTGAGGTGATAAGCAGTGTGTGTATGTGTGTGTGTGTGTGTGTGTGTGTGTGTGCGTGTGCGTGTGTATCTGTGTGTGTGTATGTGTGTGTGTGTGT
>KN474160.1:7361-17524 GCA_000787095.1 Periophthalmodon schlosseri | reverse complement strand
GTGTGTGTGTGTGTGTGTGTTGACAGACCTGCAGTGCACCACAGTGGGCGAGTGCCTGTACTGGTCCATGTGCTCACGGACCAGGTGCCTGAAGCCGATGAGGAGCTCGGTCGTCTCTGGGACGCCGTGGTCCGGCCAAGCCGTGAAGTGGAAATGTCGCACCGAACGGGTCTCCGCGGTTTTCACCTGACACACACACAAACACGTAAATCCGTCTGTCGCGGCGGCGCGAACGAAAGTCCGCGAAGAGAAGTTTGGCCGTTACATTTTTGATATCGAAGTCCCTGATGGTCCAGTCCTCCAGAGGAATTTCAGATGTCGTGGTCACAGTTATGTTCTCATAGTGTTTGGCTCCAGACGTCCAGTACTGCTCACATTTCACCTGAAAAAGATCGAAAAATACAGCCCAGTGAGAGAGAGGAGGCACAGAGGAGGCACAGAGGAGGAACAGAGGAGGGACAGAGGAGGAACAGAGGAGGCACAGAGGAGGAACAGAGGAGGCACAGAGGAGGAAGAGAGGAGGAACAGAGAGGACGAACAGAGGAGGCATAGAGGAGGCACAGAGGAGGGACAGAGGAGGAACTGAGGAGAAACAGAGGAGGCACAGAGGAGGCACAGAGGAGGAAGAGAGGAGGAACAGAGAGGACAAACAGAGGAGGCATAGAGGAGGCACAGAGGAGGAAAGAGGAGGAACAGAGAGGACGCACAGAGGAGGAGGAACTGAGGAGGCACAGAGGAGGAACAGAGGAGGCACAGAGGAGGCACAGAGAGGACGCACAGAGAAGGAGAAACTGAGGAGGAACAGAGAGAAGGCACAGAGGAGGCACAGAGGAGGAGGAACTGAGGAGGCACAGAGGAGGAACAGAGGAGGCACAGAGGAGGAACAGAGAAACAGAGAGGAGGCACAGAGGAGGCACAGTGGAACAAAAAGGAGGCACAGAGGAGGCACAGAGAGGAAGCACAGAGGAGGAGGAACAGAGGAGGCACAGAGAAGGAAGTGAGGAGGCACAGAGAGAAGGACCAGCGGAGGAACAGAGGAGGTACTGAGGAGGCACAGAGAGGAGGACCAGGGGAGGAACAGAGGGACAGAGAGAAGGCACAGAGAGGAGGCATAGAGGAGGAATAGAGAAACAGAGAGGAGGCACAGAGAGAGAGGAGGCATAGAGGAGGAACAGAGAGACAGAGAGGAGGCACAGAGGAGGCACAGAGGAGGCACAGAGGAGGCACAGAGCTCCTGCTGCAGCTGATGAGTGTTTCGTTCATTAGCGTCTCTGGGTAACTCTCTGTATGTGACGTATATCTGAGACATTAGTGCACAGATCTTGTTCATGTTCTTCTGCTGTAGCTCCTTAAAGTCCAGTGTCATGTCCCGTGTCACTCACTCGTCCCTGCTCGTTGCAGCGGGTCAACATCACCATCGTGTGCACGTTCTTCTCCCAGATCATCCTCCAGAAGTCATTGACTGTGGCCGGCAAAGGGCCCTGAGCTGCGATAAACTCCTTCCTGGAGTTGTAACCCTTAAGAACATAAGCAGTGTTTTTGTTTTTTTTTATTTGGCAACTCACGAAATCAGAACATAAACATGGAATAGAATGAAACTGTGCATTTAATGAAGATATTTTAATGTGACAAATGTGCAATGGGAGAAAGCCGCTGTGGTCAGTACGCACCGGTATGTAGTTAGCATTGATGTAGTCATCAATAGGATTTCCATGAATGATAGAAAGCTTTACTCTAGATGCATCGTCTAGAAGATTAGCGAAAAGGGTGAAGTAAATGTAAGCGACACATGAGTTTATTTGGATTAGTAATGAGGTCGTTAAAATGGAGCAAAGCAGCAACTCACACGGAAGCACGTTGTTGTAGCGATTCTTGGGCTTGTTCTCCGGGTTCAGAGCGTGGGCTTTGGCCTGACCAGTACCGACAACTTTGATTTCCTTACGGAGCACAAAACGTTAAAACGATTCAATTTAGCGGCACCATTAAATACAGTAAGAGCAGAATATGATCACAGACTCGTGACCAGGTTTGTACGGAGGTAACACAGAACGTCTACCATCGTTTACCTCGTATTCCTCAGCGAAGCCACAGGCGGAATCTGCTTTCTGTTTCTTGTAGTAGACTTCATAATCCTCGACCCTCACGGGGAAACTCCTAATGACGGAAAACACGCACGTTATGTCGATCCACTTGACAGAAAACACGTTTACACATTTCTTTTGCTGTTAGACAAACACAAACTAACGCTACTGACAAACGTTACTTACACTTTCGCTCTGAAATCAGAAAAAAATGAAAAAAAAAATCATTCTAAATCGTTTCAATTTGTGTTTTTACGTAGAAACTAAAAGTGTAACCCACCTCAAGGAATGGATTTGAATGTCAGACGACTCTTTGTTCGACAACCTACGAGAAACAAACATATATTTGGAAACACGCTAATTTTTTTTTTTTCACTGGGTTTGCAATTTTTAACCTTCTCCAGTAGATGATGAATCCAATTAACACGAGGACCAGGACGCAGAAAATACCCAGGGTCGTTCCCGCTGCTATTCCAATGACAACTAAAACGCACAAGTGGTTAAAATTTTAAATGTTTGAGAAATTTAAAGGTGACATAACGCATCACTGTCTATTAAAGTATTACCTGGATTTTGTGGAAGTTTTGCATTATTGTCAAATTTTGTATTTGAAAACAGAGACTCCGAGCCACTTATAAACTTCCCGTTCATTTTGATACTGGTGAACACAACAATGGCAAATCTGTGGGATATTAAAAAAAAAAAAAAAAATCACAATTACGTTATATATTTCCACACAAAATTATAAGATCTATGATTTAAAGGGCCCATATTACACTATTTTCTGATCTCTGTTATAATTTCCTCATCACAGACAGACCTGGAGTCGTGTTTTGTTTCATTCACACACGTTTAACACTGCGTATTTAGCCTGAGTTCTTCTCTCAAACCGAAAACGCTCTGTTCCACCTTGTGATGTCATGTGGTGATACAGGAAGTGCTCCACTGTGTTTTCAAACTCCACACACGTTCACCTGAATCGTTTGGATGATTTCAGCCCTGGAATTGCCGATCTCCACTGAACTAAAGGTAAAATGTAGCTGTTAACTTGAAAACTACCGCTTCATGACGTCGCAAAGTGGAACAGAGCGTTTTGAGCTTTGGAGATGTAGACAGACTAATAATAAAGGGTCACTCAGACATGTGTGAATGAAACGAAACACAACTCCAGGTGTGTTTTTGACAGTGTAACATCATTATAACGTGACTTGAAGCTCACACAAGAGTCAGTTTTGCGTAATATCGGACCTTTAACAACAGCTAAAGTTTTATTACTTGTATTGTTTCGTTGCCTCCAGTAAACCATTGAAGTACCCGTTCCATATTGTCTCATCTCCCACATTTATACTGAGAGATTTTGTTGCGCCACGAGTCGCACTTGCATCTACGCTGATGACCGATGCCAAATACGCGTCCGTCTTTTTGTCTTTCCATTGCTCGTAAGTGCTCGCCAAGTACTGCTCCACTTTTGACCGACTGGCATCTGGAGGGAAAAAATATAGTTTTTTACGAGTGCAATTAATAAGGTAATTAAAATTTAAAAAAAAAACATACACAAGGAACCTACCATTTGCAGTTTCTGTCACTAACACTCCCACATTTGTGATTGGCCCGTTGGTGTTGTTCAGCAGATTCTGGTTGATGATAATAGTGAACTCATTGAATTTCAAATCCTCCAAACTGAGCATGGACTCGTAGTTGTTCAGTACAGGTGGATCTGGACAACAATTCAAAATTTAAACACACACTTTTAGCTCATCTATTTCTAACAAAGGCTACAAAATATGGAATTATTTTGTTTAGGATTGACTAGAGTTATTATCATCTCAGTGGATGCATGTTTGGTAAATGGTCACTTTTTTATATAGCGTTTTTTTTCAACTTCAAGGCACATCAAGGTACACAAGTGCACGCAGACACTGGGGGCGAGGTGGGTTAAGTGTCTTGCCCGAGGACACAACGACAGCATTCATCTGTGGGAGCTGGAATCGCACCGCCAACCTGTGGGTCAGCGGATCTGACCGCTCCAACCAGCGATGTTTATGCTGAGAGTGGGATAACTTCAAATCTATTTTTTTCCCATTGCATTTTATTTTATTATAATTATCCAAACACAGTAAACTATAGGGCTTAGCAAGAGTGATTTGGAAATGTAAAAAGTGCTTTGTTTGGTTCTTTATTTCTTACAAATGTAATGATGTATGTTAATTAATGATGTAATGTTTTATTGTACTACCTGTGATCCCGGTCCGGCAGGTCTGGCTCACAGTGGTGCTGCTTCCACCACAGCTCCGCGTTGTCACTGCCACTTCGTAGGCAGTATAATGTTTAAGGTTGTCTGCCACAAAGCTTTCATTGGGCGTGTTTGCAGCCTTGGAATTGTTAAGCTGCACTGTGAAATGAGAAAAGCTACCCACTGGGGCCCAACGCCAAGTGACTGTTGCGATTGGTTTATTTTTTGGCGCTTCACATGGTTCAAATTTCACTGCACTTGCAGCTGTTAACAAAAACAACAAGTTATTTTAGCTGGACCAAGAAAAGTAATAAGACATTTAAGGTGCGTTCACACTTGCACTATCGCCACATCTAAACTGGTTCTAAACCAAACTAAACCAGGACTAGAACAGGACCAAACCAAGTCTACGTAAGTCCTCAAACCGGGACCAAACAAGGACAAGTCTGAACGCACCCGTAATTGTTTAAATATGACTGTACATACTTGTGCATTTGGGAACCTGCACTGGCGCCCCCTGGGTACCATCTGAGGTCTCAGTTGTGACAGTGAACGAATAGGAAGTGCCAGGAACCAGACCTCTGAGGGGGTAACTGAACCCTGGTGTTATGTAACTGTACCCACTGGAGTTCTGCACTTTGAATTTGTAACTGTTCTTATATTCATCAGGTTCTCCCCATGTCAGTGTGACCTCCGTCTCGGTTGCGTTTGCCTGTAGGTTTTTGACACTGAACGGTCCTATTGAAAACAAACAACAAATCAGTTACAAATATCATTAATTACAATAGTTTGGTAGATAAGATTTAGATACGGCAAAAACTAATATAACCTACAAAATAATACACTAAACTCTAACGTTAACCTAAACACTAACCTTAACCTTAACCAAACCCAAAACTTAACCACATCACGACTTCTATTTTATCACCGTTCATGTGCAGTTGTATTTTCTAATGATTCAAGAGGTAAATAAAGTCATCTGCTCCTCATGAGACTTCACACTTCACCATGATTGGCTCAACACAGCTGTCACTCACTCAGAGCCATACAGAGGCTGGCCAATAGGAGAAGAGGGGGTGGGAAAAGTTGAATTTAAAGTCCTACATTACGCAAAATTGACTCTTGTGAACTTTAAGCCATGTTATAATGTTGTTACCTCCTCAAAAACAGACCTGGAGTTGTGTTTTGTTTTCATTCACACATCTTTATTATTAGTCTACGTCTCCAAAACTTAAGATGCTGTGTTCCACCTTGTGATGTCATGAGCTAATACTTTCTGTATTACCACATGACATCACAAGGTATAACAGAGTGTTTTCTGTTTGAGAGAAGAACGCGTCCTAAAAATGCAGAGGGTTTGTGTGTTAAATGTGTGAGTGAAACAAAACTCCAGGTCTGTTTGTGATGAGGAAACAACATTATAACATAGATCAGAAAATAGCGCGATATCAGCTCTTTAAACAGTTGCGAATTATTGACCAAAAAAATTGCGTCCTGATTCAATTTTCATCACGATATCTAGCCCTACCTTCATTATGTCTATGGTTACAGACTTAGCGATAGTCTTTAACAGGGGCGGAACCAATGGGGGGGCTGGAGGGGGCCCTAGCCTCCCCAAGAATGGCCAGTGCTCCCCCAAAGTTTTTCCCCCACTTTCATAGCACATCCAATCAACTTAAAGTATTCAAATGGCAACTACGGAGTGTTTAAAATGAGACTACTGCATAAACACGTCCATATAAGACTCTAAATTATCTCTAACAGTGAACACGTCTTACTTGTAGTGGCCCTGTTGTACCACACAGTTTCACTTTTGAAGTCCATGGCGGCGACAGTAGTTACGGAGATACTGTAAGATGTTCCAGACAGCAGTCGATCAAATACATAGTTCAAGCTACTGGTTCTCACAACTTGGTTCGGTGAAATTGCCACGAGATAATGGAACCGTGCACCAGTCATCAGAGGGGCTTCGTCCCAGCTCACATGTATTGAGCCGGTGGTCTTGTTCAGAACGGTGATGCTTCCAGGAGGGTTAGGAACTGGGAACAAATAAACAACCAGAATCACAACTTCGACTCGAGGTAACTGTCCCCTCGCACTTACACTTTACACTGTTATTCATAATGAAAAATAATAGCGGCTTTTACAATGACTACGCCTTAATAAAGCATGAACAAAGACTTAATTCCAGTGGTGGAAGGTAACACAAGTACAAGTAGTAAGTAGAATTTTTAGGTATCTGTACTTTACTTATGTATATTTTACAGTGGATATTTTTCACTTTTACTTCACTACATTTGAGAGCAGTATCTGTACTTTTTACTCCACAACTTTTTTGAACAGGACTGAAAAGTTAAAAGTACTTTTCATATTATTTGGGGGGTTATTTTTACCATGTTCGTGGTAACATCCTGATTAAACTTTTCGAGTTCAAGCTTCGGCTTTGAGCGACAAAAATAGACACACAAAATTCATAAGAAAAAATAAGACATTGATTCATATTGTTATTGTTGACCAAAATATGTCTCATTTTTAAATCAATATCATTTACACTTTAACAAATGAACAACACTTGTGTGAAATACTTTTACTTTTTACTCTTAAAGTACATTTTTAAACAGGTGCTTAAATATTTTTACTTAAGTAGATTTTGTCATTTGATACTTTTACGTTTACTTGAGTAACTTTTTACCTTTGTATCTGTACTTTTACTTAAGTAACAACATTGAGTACTTCATCCACCTCTGCTTAATTCTTAATGAACACAATGAACTAACCTTCACCACTTAATGAAGTATCCTCTCAGTCTTTAACGCAGTTTAAGACTACACTGAAAACCCACCTCTCCTCCCTGGCATTTAATACTAGCTACACAGGATATGTTGGTGTTTTACTGTTATTTTCCTGTGTATTGTGTTATCTTTATATTTGTTTTTTTTGTTTTATGTGAAGCACTTTGGTCGGCTGATGTTTTAAATGAGTCATTCTGATCCAAACAAAAGTGAAGTACACTGTAGACAGTCTTTACATACCCATAGTCACTTATTGTGCATAGTTTAGTACATAGTTTAGTAGCCATATTTTATTTTAAAATATAATCAAGGTTTATTTAAATCCTCAAACTTGCAGCAGTTCTTAAAGGGCTCATATTCCGCTATTTTCTGATTTGTCATAATGTTGTTTCCTCGTCACAAACAGACCTGGAGTTGTGTTTTGTTTCATTCACACGTTTAACACACAAACCCTGCGTATTTAGTCCCAGTTCTTCTCTCTAACAGAAAACACTCTGCTCCACCTTGTGATGTCATGTGGTAATACAGGAAGTGCTCCACTTGTTTTTAAAGTGGTAATACAGGAAGTGCTCCACTGTGTTTTTAAACTCCACACACCTTCACTCGAACCATTTGGATAATTTCAGCTCTGGAATTGCCAATCTCTACTGAACAAAAGGTAAACGGTGGCCGTTAACTTGAAAACTACCGCTTCATGACATCACAAGGTGGAACAGAGCATTTTGAGCTTTGGAGATGAAGACAGACATGTGTGAATGAAACAAAACACAACTCCAGGTGTGTTTTTGAGGAGGTAACAACATTATAACATGGCTTAAAGCTCACACGAGATAATTTTGCGTAATGTAGGAGCTTTAAGTCTATCTGCGTCTAAGTCGTCAGCCTAGTCCCCGAGTTTAACCTAAAATAAAGATATAATCTGTGTCAGTGAGTATAAAGTTTTGCCAGATTAGTTTCAAAAGTTTCCTTACATGAAAACATTTTGACTTTTAGATCATTCAAAGGAAATAAACAGACCAGCCATACTTACATGTTGCATTAGTGACCGATTCTGACGATACAACGAAAGGTCCACTTTGGGTTTCAACTACGGCAGTGTAATTTCTTCCAGCAGACAAGTTCGGAAATGAATAACTGGATAGAGGAGAGCTGAGCTTCCCAGATGTTTGGTTTGTTTCTATTAAATAAACAATATAAAATTCGACATTTCCATTTGGTTTTGCCCACGAAACATTCATGGTACTGTTGAGCCCCTGGCTGGAGAGCTGAGGCGCCACCTTCTCGGGCTCTGTCGAAGCAAGAGAGACACGACAGATTATCATTACACTACCGAAAATAAGAGTGAGATTTGAACGATGTGAAAAGACGCCTCACTTGTGTACTGAGACGTGCAGTTAGATTCACTCTCTATTCCATTTTCTGCTCTGACGGTGACACAGAATCCGCAGTTTGTGCCCGGGGTGAGAGCTGATATTTCTATATTTTCACGACGTGTTGTTTGGTTGATGTTGCTGCAAAGTGACGTCTCAATCAGATATGTGTACTCAGGCTTGTACTGCTTTGGCGGCTCCCAGGTGAGACGAACAGAGGTGGTATTTAAGGTGTCCGCGATCAAGGTTGTAATAGCATAGGGCCCTGCAAAAATAAGAATAATTACATTTAAAATAACAGATAAAAACACACACTAAAACACAGATAAAATCATGTTTTTGTTTTGTTTTTTTATATTTTGCATGTTCTTATTGTGCTGAAAAAACGCTTGTCTCCATGGAAATGTCATTCCTTTGGCTAAAATGTTCTACAGTAAGAAATAAAACGTATCTATCTTCGTGGAGAATATTCCGAAGTACGGTTTTAACTTTCCGTTTCCGTGGAATCAGGCAGGTGACGTGCCGCCTCCAGAAAGTGATGCAATGTTACATTAGTTGGAGAAGAATTCACTTTTCTTATGCTATGGTGCTATTTTCTTATGCTATTCCTTTAAAGGACCCATATTATGCTATTTTCTGTTCTATGTCATAATGTTTCCTCATCAAAACAAACTCAGAGTTGTGTTTTGTTTCATTCACACATGTTTAACACGCAAACCCTGCAGATTTAGGTGGAGTTAGGAGTTCTTCTCTCAAACAGAAAACACTCCTTGCGATGTGCTCCACTGTGTTTCTAAACTCCACCTTCACTAGAATCATTTGGGTAATTTCAGCCCTGGAATATCCAATCTCTACTGAACTAAAGGTAAAAGGCAGCTGTAAACTTGAAATCTGCCTCTTCATGACATCACAAGGTGGAACAGAGCATTTTGAGCTTTGGAGACAGACAGACTAATAATAAAGTGTTACTCAAACATGTGTGAATGAAACAAAACACAACTCATGGTACATTTCTGAGGCGGTAACAGCATTATAACATGGATAAAACCTCACAAGAGTCCATTTTGCGTAATATAGGGCCTTTAAATAAAAAATATGTTATATACCAAATGCCCTATTTACATTTCTCAAATGAGTAAATGATGTCGCAAGACAGGAACAAACTGGCCCCTCTTGCATGGATCTGCTAATCCAGAGACTGTAAAAACATATTCTTTGCCTCCTTATACCAAAAATAAAAACATAACAGACAGCATCATATGTGACATTTAAACAGAACATACTCGTGAAGTAGGACGCGGTCGTCGGAGCGGCTGCAGTGCCATCTGCTGTTTGCGTGGTGACAGTGAAGCTGTAGTTGGTGCCAGACGTCAGCCCGTTTTTTGTATAACTGAAGTTAGTAATATTTTCCTGTGTAAGAAGCTCGGACATGTTAAAGATTTGCACCAAATATGTATAATACGATTTGTATTCACTCTGATTCCACTTCAGGCTGATAAGTTCAGGGGTGATTTCAGTTTGCTGCAGGTCAGCGACAGGATATGGTCCTGTTAACACAAAAGACAATAACTTATTAAAGTAAAGTCTATATTACACAAAACTGACTCTAGAGAGCGTTAAGTCATGTCATAATGTTGTTACCTCACCAAAAACACACCTGGAGTTGTGTTTTGTTTCATTCACACAT
>KN474159.1:17124-30651 GCA_000787095.1 Periophthalmodon schlosseri | reverse complement strand
ATACTGTGTTGTTTGTTGTTTTTTTTTTACTATAGACCACAAGTTTGCAAGAAAGTATGTTACAACATAAATACAGGGCTCTAAACTAACGATTTTGGTGCATTGGTGCAGCTAAGATTTTCATTTGGGTGCACCAGAACATGATTAGAACGCACCAAAACCCGAAGCTTATTGAAGCAATTTCAGGACAATATATTACAATGACTTAAACAATAAGGGCTAAATAAATAACTTGAATAAGTACTTTTACCTGAAAATACAATTCATACTCTATACTACATACATATTAAACAAAAAAACAAACTAAATAATATTATATTATATAACAAGTTATATTTGTTTATTTGATCAATTAACATTAAGAATTTAACTGATCTTTAAGTTAAAACAGAATGACTTAGTATCGTATAAGTTTAATGAGTAAAAAAACAATGAAACAAATATTGGCTTCAAAACCTAGTCAGAGTAATTTCAATAGTTCATCTTTGATGTCTTTTGCGTCTAGTTTTATTTTCCTTTTCACCTTGCTCATCGGCAGCCTCATTTAAGTAATTAAACACAGTGTGGAGGATCTACAGGTTTGATGCGTCTCTTAAACACAGTGTCTAAAATCACAAACGGATAAAAAAGTCAACCAGATGATCTCTGGGGTGCATATTGCTCTGTGCACCAGAGCACAACCTGAGCACATTCGCTTAAGCCGCACGGACTAGGTTTAACGATCTGTTGATCTGTGCAGAAGTGAGGGGAGAGCGAGTGTTTTAATTGACAACTAAAATAAATTCACTCTAATTCAGTCATTTAAGTGTGTTCTAAATCATTTCATTATATCATTTTCATCTTATTTCATCTTTTTTTTTTTTAACTAAAATAAAGAGATAAAAAAAGATTTAAAAAATTTCATCTAAACAAAATTTTATAAACACACCATTTAACCTATATTAATCAATTGTCACTAACCTTACTGAACACAGTTTTAGCATGTCAGATCAGGTACCCAGCCTAACCATATCCCATTTCCAGTGTAGACCTGTTTTGTCATGTTCCTACCTTGGTCTACAGGGGGCGATGCAGAGGGCCCTCCAGTTGTAGAAAGACTGAGTACTTTCCACCATGACCAAATTGACAATGTCCCCCAGTGAGGGCTGGTAGTTCGCAGGAAGAAGCAGAGAATCCAGGCAGAAGAATACTGTGTCCTCCACCACTCCACTGTTCCTGTATACACTTGTCACTTGAACCTGAAAATAAATATATTCAAAAAACAGTGTTAAATAATGTCTATGTAATCCCCCAGTGATCCAGATATGAAAAATCTATTCTGTCAACTGGACAAAGGTTTTTAGAGTGAAGACATTTCACCAGAAACTCTAAACAAATAAGTGTGCTAGGTCGTTGTCACACGTTAGTCCGCTCTGTGGACCAACCCCAGAGCGTTCTAGAGTTAGTTCCGTTTACTTCACTTTTAGGTCGGTCTTGTTCACATACACCGTGCATCATTCAGCCCAAACACGCACCATGAGTCACAAGAGAGGCCCTCAGCTAATTGCCGAACTTATTTCCATAACAATTACATAACTGTGAATATGTAATATATAGTGTTTTGGGTAAAAAGGATTTTTATAAAAAGACATACAATACATAAATACATATTCAATTGAAAAAAGAAGTACAGTAGTTTTCAAGTGAAATTATGTCAAATAACACAATAAACTATTAGAAATGTCAATAAACCAGTTTTTAAATGTTTTGACATTAGACATTATGATTTATGGCAATTGCAGTGGGGATCTGGTTGTCCTAGTTGTTCACATGGTTATTTTCATAATTTACCTGGAATGTTCCGCAGTATTACATTAAACTTATGTGGAGAAGCAACCCCTCGCACAGTAAGAAATAAATACACCTGTAATTGAAGAAATGCATGCAAGTACTGTACTGTGAAACATTACAAAAACAAGGTGGCAGACCTCCCTATCAGAAAAGCTACATAGGATATATGGAATTTGGTAAATAACAAAATAGAGAACATTCTCCGCCACTGCTGACAACTGAATCACCTAAATTGCCTTAATAGCCACATTACCTTGTCCAAGCGGCTGTAGCGCAGAGGGGCCACAAACTGAGCCTGTGTGGTCCACTCACTCGGGTTAATGACGTATTTGGCTTGGACCCAGTCTCCCTTCATCGGCTCATACCCTCCAGACGAGAAGAAAAACACCAATGTCAGGTTAGTAACACCAATGTCAAAGATGTTAGAGAAAACAAGCACATAAAATAAGTGCCCAATAAATCATCATTGAAAGAGCTTGTATACTGCAGCTGCTGTCAGTGGATGACTGGAGTCCAATAATGAGGTTAAAAAGGTTGTATTGGTATTAATAATAATATATTCTATTTATTAGCATATTTCTAGACACTCAAGGGCAATTTTACAAAGGTTTAAAAGACACACAAACACAACCAGTAATACAGAAAAACAGTAATACAGAAAAATGAACAGTGAAATCAGGGAAAAAGCTATTCTGAACAGAGTCTGGTTTTGAACATGTAGAGGGTCTATGTTTCAGGGGTCAGGTGGGAGGGAGTTAATATCATTTCAAAAACTCAGATGAATAGCAGTGGCCATTCTAGTGTTCTGTGTGTGATTGATCATTTTTGATAAGGTCCCACAAATCAAACATGGGTCAACTGTTTTTAGGTACATGAGGAATAGTCCAACTACAGAAAAGAAAGGAATTGTAAGTAGACCCAGGGTGAGAGAAATAAGTTTGGCATATCAAATAAAGAACAAAGCAATTCCATTTCAGTACTAAGGAAAATGCTCAATACTGATTTTGATATCATAATTATAATTTGCCTTTTCTTGACAACAGATGGTAATTTTCAACACAACAAAATACCAATATATCGAATATATATCAAGAACATTCAAGAATAGTTTAATTTTGCCCAATTTTCAGAATGAACACTTGCTCAAAAGAGTATTGAGTTTTAGTATGGGTATGAGTATTAGTATCTGGGTATCATTGTTTTTTTTAAACAACGATAACTAACAGTAAAGTAAATACAACTGATTAAACAGAGTACTGATGCCATATTAAAGAGTGCACCAAGGTGTGAAAAAAAGTTACAGAGCCTATAGAGTGAGATTGTGGGCAACACATTTACCCAACATATAGGTCACGTTTGGAGCATCAAAGTAATTGCATGTTATATTGTGCTGTGGTTACCGTCCCAGAGAATGTGGCGTGAGAAGTAGGTGTTCTGGTTTATGTAGCCTCCCTCTCCATCGTACGACGTGACAGTGCCAATGAGTGGTCTGAGCTGCATCGTGTCTGCCTCAAGAGAGCTCTTCCCCCCGTCCTCCCAGGCATCTGCACTCTTCTCCACCTGAAAAAGAACAAGAGATTTCATTTACTATCACTATTCTATAGCGCTCATGATTGCGTTATCACACCTCACAGTTTTCAGTTAGCCTAGTGTTAAATTATTGGAGATTTTAAGCTGAATCCTAAACTCAGCGTCCATTCAAAAGTATTCTGACAGTAGTGTGATAAATGTATTTACCAGTAGTGACCCAGCAGCTTATCGGGTTGTTTCGAAGTTGTTTTGTTTACTTCTTTTATATTGTTTTGGGTAATGCATCTCTACGGACTATAAAGATATACTATCAAGTATCATTGAAAGAGCCTAAATCTCATGGTGACCTGGTTCTAACCAAGAAATATGAAAAGGGAACTAAACCTAAAAATTTTGTAAATAAATAAAATAAACTCTTAATGAAGTCTAAAATTATATGTTGGGCTTCGTTCATACACTTTCCTTTTTGTATCTCTATTCAAAGTATTAGTTTAATTAGATAAGTATTTTTTCAATAGTTGTTCATATTAGTGATTTTTGGTGCATATCCCTGTGCTCTTGCCGTTCTTGAACTGTGCATTACACAAGGGTGGAAAGTAGCTAATGACAAATAGATTTTTTACTGTAACTGTATATGAAAAGGGAACTAAACCAGGACTAGATCAGGACAAAAGGACCAAACAACTCTACATCAGGACTAAACTAGGTTCCTACCAGGACCAAAGGAGGACAAATGTGACTGCACCAGGACTCACTAGGTCCATATCTGTTCCCAAGTAAATCAGGAGAATAATTTTAACTTTTGGTGAAGGTGCAGTGAATTGTTTGCATACCCTTAATGCTTTCCAGCCGCCTTGAGAACCATCTCGGACCGCGATACAGTTGACCAGGTCTCCTTGTTTAAGCAGCATTCCTCCCAGGACCTCAGAGTTGGTGAAGTAAATGGCGTCGTCGATCATGCCATAGTCCAGGCACAGCTGCGTAACCACACTCCCTCTCAGGTGCCGAATATCCTCCATAACTACAGAGACAATACAAATATTATCATGTATTTCCAGGTTGTGAGAAATGCAATTCCTTATGCTCAAATTAATTCATTTATTAAGAGTCAGATAAACACCCTTTTCTAAAACCTTCTTTTCTCCATAGAGATATTGTAGCCCTGAACTGAATGAATGAATGAATAACAGAGAATTTTAAAATCATACTATGGACATTCAATGCAAGGTAATAACATTTTTATGAGATTAGCAGGTGAAGGACCCTCCACCAGGAAACTCTACTTCATTTTTTCCTTTTTGTGGTAATAAGTACCAATACTAATAAGCCAACTCTTTCATTTTCAAAACCACAACAAAGAAATATGTATTTATTTATTTTTATTACAATTCAATAGAGGGGGAACTCTAGGCATGGCAGTATGTACATGTCTGAACTCTGAAATATACGATAAAACCATAGACTCCGACTACGTATAAACCCAAAAGTGGCCAGCATATATGAATTGTTGGAGCTTAGTTTTATTATAGATATATAGTGGAACAAACAATGAGGTTTATCAGACAATCAAACTGGCTAGTTGTCAGTTATCTTGGCTGACATATCATATAGCAGATCACTTGATCGACATTAGCGACATTAGCATAATTATTGACCTGATGCGCCAGGGAAAAGCTCGTCTTCATCCACCTCCACTGATCTCCAAATCGGGGACACGAGTTTCTTCAAGATCCACCGCACCACAGCCAGCATCTCTGCACTTTTGTCCACTCCAGACAAAACTACGACAGGACTTATTAGAATTATCTTCATGAAAATACATTATAAAGTTAGCATTAGCGCTAAACTTTACCTTAGCGTGTCTCCAGCGTGTGGTCACTGGCTGTGTTTATTTACTGCGATTATTTTTTCTGCTTAATGACTGAAACTAGCAGAGGTCTCATGATAAAATACAAAATATAAATGTAAATATAGGGGGTATTACTCGGGTGACAAGATCACAGTGATGTTCAAAACCTGAGAGCACGTGGCACAGAACACCTCGGGTCACGCGAGGGGTCACGCAACTGTGTATATTTATGACGTCATTTGAGATTACAAAACAAAACAAAACAAAACAAAAACAAAAACACATCCTGCAATAAAAACGAATTAAATAAATAATATTCTTAATAAAGTAATAAAACAATATATCGAGCTTCATTCATGCGTTTGCCTTTTTGTATCTTAACTGTATTCAAAGTATTTCTAATATTTTAGTTTTAGGTTAGTTAGATAACTATTTAGTTATTTATCTTCATTTTTGAATACATATCTCTATTCTCTTGCTGTTCTTCAAATGTGAGTTGCAGCACTGGAAATTGCCAAAGGTTCTCCTATCTAATCTTTCCTTCATATTTCAATATTTATTAATTAATGCCCATATTAAAGCCCATGCACAACATTTTAAATAAACGTTATATAGCTGCTCATTTGAGTAAACATATTGATATACCATAAATACATTGATTATACATTTATTTTGAAAAAAACAAAAACAAAACACAAACAAAACAAAAACAAACAAAAAAAAAAAAACAGAGGGAATACTTGCTTACCGCCTATTAAAAGTTGTCTCACTCAAATTAAAATTTCTATTTCCTAACTTAATTGCAGTTTTGACCATTCTGCACGATGCAATTTCTCAGTTTGACCACCAGAGCGCACTATTGTCCTTCTCTAAACATTGTGCATTTGTTTTAAGCATTGCTCTTCTGTATGAGTGCATACAAGGCCAAGACTGATCAGATAGCAGGTTACTAATCTTAGTCTGAGCTGCCATAAACGAATTATCTACCCACATAATTTAATTTAAAGTAGTTACAAAAAGGTTTTTGTTCATGATAGGAAAGGTTTCATTTAATACAATAAGTGCAGTTCACTTTGGGCTGAACTTCCCACCACTGTCTGAATCAACACAGTGCCAAGCATTGGTCGGATAAATTGAGTACCAATAGTCTAGAAAAAATAAGTTGTTTTCTTGAGTATTTAGAATTACTTTCCCACAGCACATGGTCTATATTAAATTAGATCTGCTGAAATATAGCCTTATACTGCAGTTGTAAAAGTAGAAGCCTGTGCATACCAGACCACCAATTTTAGAAAACCTTTTTCCAAAAAACTTTTTTACTTAACTGTTTGAGTGGCCTATCAGTTCATGTGAGATATGTGACCTTATTGCCACACGCGGCCATATTGGATCTAGATTTTACATTTTAGTGTGTTATCATTGGCTCTATTGTAATCAATCTATATGCCAATCTATTTGTAGCATAGCACACTTTTGATAACATTAAACAAATATTAATTTTTGTGTTACAGTAGGTTAAACTAGATGCCCTCCCATCTCAAATCTAGACCTATTGCTTTATTTAACTGCATTAATCTCTTATTTGTTAATTTGAATGTCATTTATTGTATTTTTTTTCTTTTAATATATTGATGACTTTGTCCATATTTGAGACAGGTTCAAAGTATGGTCTATACACATCTGTCTGTGGCTTCAGTATTTGTATTAAACAGAAATCCCACTGATTGATTGCTATAACTTGCACAAGCCCTGTGCAATTGTCTCTATTGTAACAGTTTATTAGCTCACCTAAAAAGCTGGATTCTTACAACAATTCTTTGGCCAAATTGTAAAAAGTTGAAAGGAGCTTGTAAGAAAACATTTGCTTATAAAGGCAGTACATCTGACGAGGATTAGCTTGATAATCCCATTTGAGACAAAACTCCACTCTGCTTCATTATGGGAACCAGATGCATATGAATTCATTTAGCATGACAAATATACACAAGTCAGGGAGGAAATGTATAGCACTGGTAAACAGGGCCAGTGTATGTGTTTTATCATGGCCTAATGAAAGCACACTGGTGTCAAGTATCAGGTTTACAGCCCGAAAAGCCCATTCGCTCCTATGATCACATTGTGTTTGCTATTAATATTTGTCAAAACTGTTTACTCAATACTGACCCAATAAAGTCACATGAGTTGATGCATGACTGAGGATGTTGTGACAGGATATAAAAAAAGATGGAGACATGTGGTGGCAGAGTGGTTAGCCCTGCAGTCCCTC
This sequence comes from Periophthalmodon schlosseri, assembly GCA_000787095.1. Classification (NCBI taxonomy): domain Eukaryota; kingdom Metazoa; phylum Chordata; class Actinopteri; order Gobiiformes; family Gobiidae; genus Periophthalmodon; species Periophthalmodon schlosseri. The sequence continues at coordinate 23,176 of KN474159.1, read as the reverse complement.
AGCAAATCCCAGGTGACTAACTCTTCTTGTGAATATGTTGTGTTTTCTCCCCTCATGCATGTGTTAGGTGAATTTGTCACCTATCCATGGGTTTCAGAATGATGAAATGTTAGGACCGTTTCCATAGAAAATAACAATTTATTAAAAATGTATCTTTTGAAAAGTCTTCAAAATGTTGCCTATAACAGGAAGTTGAAACCCTGTTGTTCAAGATTCCATTTGGTGACATTTCAAATACAACACAGATAAAGTACAAAATGTTTTACAATATAAACTGCAAATGGTAAAGTCTCCAGCCTTTGATTACAAGTGATTATATGCAAAATGTAACACATTCACATTCTTTGAACAAAATAAAACTTTAAGGAGTTACTATTGGCCATAACCCCTGAATCATGTGGGTCTACATTCTCAGATAGTCTGCACATTTAACCAAGTAAAACATGGTAAAAAGTTGGCTGTCTCCTCCTGAAATACCCCAATGCATATAGCACTGTATGTATGTATGCACTAATAATGAAGTTGTGTAGACAAGCAGGCCTAATGAACTCGTATGGCCTTCACTGACACTTCATTGTAGACTCAATTAATATGAGAATGAATGTTTGGCAGTCGCCCGTATTACATAAGGCCTATTGTTATTTGATTGAATACTCGGCTACATATGCAAACATTAATGTCATATTCATTGAGCAAAACATATTTACGCCGCAGACCTATACATATAGTTTCCATAGACATTTTTCCTTCTCCAAACATTTCAAAAGTAGACTCGTCCCACTGGAAAAAACAATGGAAAGTAACAGTAGACAATGCAATTTAATTGCACTGACCCCTATTGATCACACATTCATAAAATGTAGCCTATTAAGTGTAAAATAGTGTGAAGAGCGCCTTAGTATTGGGTGTTGATGATCTTGTTTTGGGTTTTAAGTTTTAAAAGGGTCGAGTGCGTAATGATCACCTCTTGTGTGTGCGGTGTTTTACAGACAGTTAAAAGCCAAAAAGAGCACAAAGGAAAAGGCAGTGGAGGAGACATGGGGGGACGGCGCAGAGCCAGTGTTAACCACGCCCACAGACACGGCTCCTTTCGCATTCCTTATTCACAACCTCGCGCACGTTGGAGAGAGAGAAAGACAGAAACAAGACTGGCCACCGCACGGAGAAAGAGAGAGGCGAGCCGGTCAACGAACATGGCCAAAAACACTTCGCGTCGGATTGAGATTGTAGAGTCCGATCGTTGCGCGCGTCCCAAACTGTCCTCCAAAACCATTCCGGCTATGGCTCGGGGCTTGCAGGCGCACGACACGCTCAAGACCCCGGCGGACGAGTGAGCGAGCTGGGCACTACCTGCGAAGCTGTGGACAAAATGAGGGTCATTTTTATCCAGAATGCCGGTTTTGTCGCAGCTTTTTCGCCTTCCTCTCCTAGATACGAGTCGGTGATGTTTTTATTGGTAGCGGTTTGGTCGGTAGTGAATTTGGCAAGATCACATCCGCGCATCGAGGGGTGAGATCATACCAAATTAATTTCATGCTTTTTTTTTTTTTTTTTTCATTATAGACAATATTTCAGCCTTGAGTTATGAGTGGCTGCGGATTTCGGCTCTAAGCTTCGAAACTGAGGGCCTATTTTATGCCAGTAACGATACTAGATTTTACATATAGCCAATATTTAAGGCTATTATGATGCATATGCATAGAGGACTGATTATTACGCGATTATAACATGATTAGGTTGGAAGAGTATCGCAGTTAATCACACTGATCAATGACAAATGATCGAGACAATCTGGAAATGCGCATTTCCATATAATAGGCTATGATAAGAAAACTACGCTATTCTTTGTAATTTATTTATTTATTACCGCTATTATTACGACTAGTTTATAAGTATTAGGCTATATTATCATTTAGTAGAAATATATAACTTTGGGAAGATTGTTATAATTATTCCCTTTTGAGATGGAAACCGCTTATTTATCGCCCCACCGGAGGGCATCTCGCTCCGAATCCCTCAAGGCTCACGCGTCCCTGGGCAGGCTGTCCCGGGTCGACCGCTCCCCTCCTCCACCTCCACCCACCTCCGCTCCACATGCACCGGTACCGGCTGGCAGCTCACCCGAGGACACGGCGGGGGCAGCGGGTATGAGCGAGGGACGGAGGAACTCGGGCGTGAAGAAGCACCACCACAAGCACAACCTGAAACACCGCTACGAGCTGCTGGAGACGCTGGGCAGAGGCACCTACGGCAAGGTCAAGAAGGCCATAGAGCGACATTCAGGCAGAGTGGTAAGAACATTTTGCCTATTTAACATGTTTTTAATAGGCAGTGTGCAGTGGTTCTCAGACTAATCAAAAACGTTCATTTTGTCTTCTTTTAACATTACCAACTTAAGTTCTGTATTGTATTGTCTTAAAAAAGTTGGTAATGGTTCCCAAACGTTTGACCTTTGGCAATGCATTATGCAAGTGGGACTGTTGACAAAACAAATGGACAATATCAGGACTAAACAACCACTAAATCAATAGGTCTGGAAGTAAACCATAACCTCTATTTACTGAGCCAAAAACAAAAACTAACTAACTTACACCCACTGACACATACCATATATACTGAGACTAAACTGGGACTAAACCTGGAGGTAAACCGGGCCTAGACCAGGACTAAACTAAGCCAGAAGAGGACCAAACCAGGTCCAGTGCTCTATGCTGCAAACTACAGTAGTGTTTATACATCCATGTGGACAACAACGCTCCAACATGGCTATGAATGCACTATGACACTTTTTCTGGTGAAGAGTCTGCCACCTGCTTGTCTCCATGGAGATGTTAATGCTCTGCTTTGAATGTTCCACAGTACAGCATTATCTAGCAAACATTTTTACAGATGTTTTTTTATAGTTTAAAAATAGTATATATTAGATAGATAAATTTCATGTTATAATGGGGAAGACTTCAGGCAAATAAATAACTTGGAGGTGAGCAGGTGATGTGTACCCTCAGAAAAGTTCCATAATGCACCTTTAGGTTCAGGTTCATCTTTCTTGACCTGGTTTATACATTCCTGTCTCTAAGCTTAGTCCAGGTTCAGCCTTGTTTTAATATTGGTACAGTATGTGCCTCTATGGGAACACGAGTGCTCCTGAAATACTCTCCATGTTGTTTAGTCATTGCGCACGTCCTCCCCCGCTGGGATACCCCCTCCTGGTGCTAACAGGGGGACAGGGCTGGACTGTGGCACACGCTTGTCCAGTACAGGGCCTCATGACCGGATACTCAAGTCCAAATCCGGCTTCTGACCGACTGTTGTGCCTCTTCTGACCCTCAAAGCATCATGGAAACTGCCTAACTATGCTCTGGAGAGGTCTGGAGCTGCAGCCTCACTCTCTTTAGTCCAAGGCAGCTGGCCGGGCACGTGTCATGAGTTGTTTTGTTTATGTTCGTCTATCCCTCTGGCTTTTCCCTCTGGGGTTGCAACAGTAAAAACTGGTATTTCCTAATGTGCAAAGTATTCCCATGTTCATTTTAAATATAGTGTAATAGATATGCTTCCCTATTAATGGATGTCAGCATCCTGCTATATGCAACAATTTTGAGGTAATTTTCCTATGCAAAAGATATAATATTTAGTTTTAAATTGTTAATCGCTATGGCAACAGGCCCACCTTTTTCTGAAACCCATGTATAGGATAACTAAACCAGGATAAAATTGTACATCAGATGCCCTGTCTATATTGCACCCCCAAGAATCTTTATCTTGGTTTTGGACTTGAAGTGAGAGTGCACCAGCTTGGGATTAAACCAGGACAAAGTTTGAACTGGACCAGAACAAAAAAACAGACAAAATCATAAAGGAATAGATTTTTTTGTCCTTTTCCTTTTTTTTTTCTTGCAACTATATTCATCCAGTTTTGTTTTTTCTGTTAAATGTGACTTTAAGTTTTGAAATGATTACTTTACTAAATTGAAAATCCCATCTGTCATTGTGCCCCTTCCTTACCCTGTCCCATAACACTCTTCACCTAGATACCCAAATACATGTCAACGTGCTGCAGAATTTGACCCGGGTGTTGAGCCTGGCAGGACACAGGGAACTTTCCATAGACCAAGCATGCCAGGGCAAAACTTAGGATAAGGTCAACATGGCCCCCCTATTTCATCAGAGGAGGGCAGAGTAGCCAAACATGTGCTCAAGTTGTTCAAAACAATATTAGTCAGGTAGAAGTAAGTAGACATCCATATTGTGAATAGGGTAAAGGAAAATTGTAAAAATAAGAATGATGTTTTGGCATTTCATTCATAAATTGACTAAACAAATAATGAACTAAAGCAATACTAACAATATCATAGCATAAAATGTAACCACAACTTTTTCCCTTGTATTGATCAAACACTATTTTCAACTCAAAGTGGCCCAAATATATACAGTATAAGTAAATGACTACCCAACTTTTTAGTTTAATAGCCTCATGCACAAATGGTCACGTGCTACTTGGTAATATTACAGAAACTCTCCATTGGCCTGTCCCACTTGGCTCCCTGACTTCGACCATAGTGTGTTTTCCTATTCAGTTGTCAAAGCAGCAGCTCCAATATGAAGTGGTTTGCTTTTATTAGCATCTGAACTTGCACAATGCCTAACTTATGTTGACATGGGTCGAAGTCACTCGCTGTTTTTCCAAAGTCAGTTTTGATTGGCTGAAAATAATATTGGTATCAGTATTTGAAAAATGAAATGGATGGCTTGAGTAACTTGGAACATTTGCGTTATATGGTGGAAAAAGTATTGCAGTAGAGTAAGTTAGAAAAGGACACAGCTCATGTGTTATCATTATTGCGGATAGTTGGTTGGTTCTGAAATGCATGTGATTCTTGTATTAGTTTAGCAGTTAATATTACAGTGTTGAGTCTTTTTTCAAATGTAATCTTGACTTGTTTTAAAATATGCAATATGAACTAATATGAACTCAATTTCTGCACAAAAATGTCTTCATCAGTACTGATCTTGGTGGTGTTATATGCTTTCTCATGGGTGTTTTCTTAATACTGATTTATTATATATTGTGAGCATGTCTTCCAATTAAATCTAATAGTTCTGTGCTGGTTTAGTCTTGGTTTAGAACAGATGTAGTCCTGTTTTGGTAATGGGGTCTTAGTTTTGTCCTACAATTTTTCAGGTCTGTCTTGGTTTAGTCTTGGTTTGGTTCTGATTTAGTCTTGGCTTTGCTCTGGTTTAGACCTAAAGTAGGCAGACCAATATTCCAACATTTATTTTAGATGTTACTTGCAATTAAAAACTTAACAATCATCAACCATGCGTGGTCTGTCAGATACCATTTTGCAATAAAACCAAATTTCATGTCCTCATTGCATGCATTAGGTTAATTTATCTCCAAATTCATTGCACATCAAAAATCTGTCTGCAAAATTGGTCAAACCTCTTCTCTCTCCATGTGTGACTGTGCTTAAGTTGACTCGACCTCCTGACCACTGTCCCTTGTGACTTAAACAGCAGATATGACAGTGTGGTGAGACTGTTATGCAACCCTCTTTAAATTCTTTTACCTTTCCGCTGTCCATGCCACAAACGAGAGACGCAGAGACTAGAGGAAGGAGATACTTTACTGGATGGCATTTTGAGAAAGATGGATTGGTTGTGGGCACATTGTACGTCAGCAAAAAGAAGCTATAATCGACTGTCAGCATGTGCAAAGTTGTGTGTTTTATTACAAGGCAGGTACATGGAAACCTAAGATATATGATGAGTAGCTGAGCATAAATAGTATTTTAAGACCTGCAAATAAAACCAGGATTAAATGAGAGCTAAAATAGGATTAAATGGGGACTGGCTTGGGTATGGTTGTCAAAAGTATTGAAAATCAGATACTAATCTATATTAAAACTAGTATCGAAACTAGAGGCTCATTTGCGCAAGTATCGATACTAAAAAAGTCACATTCATAGGACTGAACCTTTCCTGAATAGCTTTAGAATGATCTTGAGCTGTATCAGGACCAGTATAATAATAATAACAATAATAACAATAATAA
>KN474159.1:0-16984 GCA_000787095.1 Periophthalmodon schlosseri | reverse complement strand
CCCTGGGGTTGTCTGACAGAAGCAAGCCTGCCAATCTGTGGCATCGGCCCCTCCGACCACCACTAACATTGACGTGTCTTGAAGACTAGTAAATGCCACATATAAGTACTAGGAGATAATGTTAAAAATCACATTCTATTTACTAAATAAAGAGTGTTTTTATTCATCGTGGTATCAGAATCAGTATTGAGTATCAGGTCTATTTCTTAGTATCGAAATTGAGTTTTTTGGTATCGTGACAACACTAGAACTGGGACTAAACCAAGACTAAACCTCAAACAGTTTTAACGACAGTATATCAATGGTAAAACACGATTTTGCATGTTAGGCAATGGAACAGACTATAGAATTAATTGAATCAAGACTAAACCAGGACCAATCCAAAACTAAACCATAAAAAATAGGATACTCTTCATTATATCAACACAAACACAAGATATTTGATATTTTACGTGGCTGAGTAAAATGGTAAAAATTGGACCAACCAAGACTTAACCAGGACCAATTCAGACCTGACCGCATTGGGGTATGATTATAGGGAGAGTGAAAGAGCATTTTTGGAATTATGTGCGTTGATGTAAAAATTATATTGCTTGGATAAAGCTGGAAGCAAACCAGAACTAAACCAGGACTAATCCAGAACTGAACCACCAGTGTTTGAAATACTGTTTAACAACACGGCAAATGGCCCTCCAATTTATGACCGTGAGCTCAGAGATGTTATGAGAAGGTGGCATGCTCATAAAACCAGGACTAATCTAAGACAAAACCACAGCTAAACCAGACTAACATGGACTTAAACCAGGACTAAATAGAGTCGACCAGAACTTACACATGCACTATGTAATTCTGGTGGAGAATCCAACAGATGCTATTACTTTGCCTGGAAATGTTCCATAGTATGGCATTAAACCTTTTGTCATCAATTTGTTCTTGCTGTTTCCAAATAATAACTGCAAGGATGAGAAACATTACAATCCATATAAATACAACACTACACAGAGAGATATACCCACCATGTACTTAATAAATTAAAAAAAAAAAAATAGCAAAAGGTTGTTGGCTAATTATGCAAGGTATTTTGTTAGCAATAAGTTTAATGCCATACTGTGGAAGATTCAAGATAATGGTTTGAATTGCATCCATGATCCAATTTGAACTTTGTCTATCCCGAGCTTATACCTCGTTTAATCATGAATCAGAGAGCCTTGGCTTTCTTGGATTGGAACTGGTTTAGTCCTGGTTTAGTCCCAGTGAAGTCCTTTTTTTAAATTTAGCTTAGACATTCTTGAGTGCAAATTCCCCTTTCTCTCCATTGTTTCGCCCTGGGTTAGTCACGGTTCAGCCCTGGGAAGTGTTTTCGGAGGTATTTGGAGAACCCCTATGTCCCAGTGTATTAAATGCTATAGTGATGACTCTTCTAAAGACTATATCACGTTATCCCAGGACCAAATGAGCAGTGACACATAAAAGGCCTTTCACAGCAGGAAATGAGAGCGAAGAGAAGGTTAATATCCTGTATCCGTCATGAACGAGAGGGAGAGGACAGGAGAGAGAGGGGTAGAGGGGGGGAGAGGGAGAGAGAGAGAAGGAGAGGGGGGTTAAAGGCAGAGAGGGAGAGAGGAGAATGAGAGAGATAGGGGACAGAGAGATTAAGAGAGTAGAGGGGCAGAGAGAGAAAAGGGAGAAGAGAGAGGGAGAGGGAGGGATGGAAGGGTGATTGAAAAAGAGAGATAGAGAGTGGGAGTGTGGGGGGAACAGAGAGAAAAAGAGAAGAGGGAGAAACAATGATGTAGAAAGAGGAAAAGTTTTCATGAGAAAAAGTTAAAGAGCAGCAGAGAGAGAGAGAAAGAGAAAGAAAAAAAAGTGCAGCCAAGAGAGGAAAAGGGAGCAGGATGGAGAGAGAGGTATAGAATGAGGGGAGTTAGGGGACAGGAGAGGGAGAGGTATGGGGGGTAGAGGGAGAGAGAGAGAAAGAGAATTAAAGACCAGCAGAGAGAGAAAGAGAGCGAGAGAAAGGTGTAGCCAAGACAAGAAAAGGGAGCAGGATGAAGATAGAGGTATAGATTGAGGGGAGTTAGGGGACAAGAGAGAGAGAAGGAGTCAGAGGATTGGTTGAGAATAGTGAGAGACGGAGGGAGAAAGGAGAGTGAGAGGGAGGGAAGGGGGACCCCAGTACCAAAACAAGCCCGGGACGACCTCACTTATATCAATATGAATTCAGGAGGATTACATCACCCCCCAAAAATGGATCCACTGGAGAGGTTCGGAGGGGGAAGTCTGACATTCCTGAAGTAGATGTGGTGTTAGAGGAATAGTGTTATGATCCAGGGTGTTTTTCATATTGTAGTTCTATGTAAAAGTGACAGACTCCTTAATCATTCCAGTACGGTCTTTCTCAACTGCACTGAGAAGAGACAAGAAGTTTGCAAACGCCTCATAAAATATTTGGTTCACATGTAGCATTTAAACGTGCGCTATGTAACATTTCTGGTGGAGGGTCGGCCATCTGCTCGTCTCCATGGAGATGTTGTTCATTCCCTTTATTGTTCAGCAGTATGGCATTGAACTTATTTGTGCTGTATTTATTCAGTTACTGGTGTTTATTACCTTGAAAAACATTCATTCTTACAGGTCAGATCTGTGGAGAGGCAAGCCCACTCAATGTAAGTTTTCCTGGCGCTTTCACCTGGTTGTCTCCTTGGAGATAGATAATGTACTGCGTAACATTCCAGGCAAAGTGGTAACATCTCCCGGGACACAAGTAGCAACATTTCTAGTGGCGTGTCCTTCATCTGCTTTTCTCCATGGAGATGTCAGTCTACAGTATAGCATTAAACTTCTGTCATGTCCAATGAGAAAGCAGCTTAACACCAGCAGGCCAACTCACAGTAAAAAATCTGCTTAACTCTGCATGCTTTTTCAAAACAGGGTCAAATGCAACTAAACCGGGTCTTAAAATGAAATGACTAAGCTAAGTTTAGGCTACTAACCTGAACTAAACCTAGTCAAGTCTAAACCAGGTCCTCTCTATATCTGGATGCCTCTTATTTGAAGGGCTGATACAAATTTCTAGTGTCTTGACAGTAATAGAGATAGTTGAGGACAGTGGGCCAGCTGGCTCTGCTGTCTGATCCACAGTCCTGTTTAATCACCCGTTTCAGAGTCAGGGGAACATGAGGAGAGGCTGCAGAGATACCTGGCTCCAGCTCAACCCCGCTGTGGGAGAGCAGGTCGCAAAGTTCACCCGCTTAAACAAGGAATCTGGGGTCATTAAGATGGATGGGAAGCCCCTTTTGTAATAAGTTTGTTTTGACTTTGACTTGGGCCTGTGCTGTTTAATATTTGGTAACATTTTATAATAACTACACTACTACATCTTAATTAGTCATAACAAAGCATAAACAAAGACTTAATTCATAATGAACATGAATAGTTTATTAATAATGATTCAGGCTTCATTAAAGAACTACTTGATTAAAGAAGACCTATTGAATTTGTGTCTGCTATATAGCTATAATCTATGACACCCATGGATCATAATGTTACAATTTGCACATTTTAAATCGCAATATTCATCTAAAATGATTTAATAAAAGAAACAAGTCTGCTCCCTTCTGATTTAGAAAACTCTGTGCACAAGCCATAAACGTCATCACAACAAACAGTCGGCACCTTCTATGGATAGCTGCACATCACGCTAGCGAGCAGCAGATTTTTTTTCAGTTGTACCAAAATGACTGCACAACGCTGCTGAATCGTCCACGTATCACCGAATAAGAAAATAAAATTGGAGAACAAAGTAAGTAGTAGAAAATTGGGATTGATTGGCAGTATGGCATCTTGAAAATAGGCAAGTAAAGATTGCTCAAACATGCACAAATCACTCCAAATACAACCTGGAGTGAGTAAATGGTGGAAGGAAACAACTATAACACGGTTAAAAGCTCTGAAAAGTCAATTTTGCCTAATAGGACTGTTTTAAGGGATTAAGGTTAGAAGTTAGGGTATTACGTAGTTACTAAGCCTGAATTTTTCTTAATAAACTATGTTCATTATGAGTTTTTGTTCATGCTTTATTTTAAACTGGTACCAGAATATTTAAGAGCATTGGCCCTCTTCAAAATTAACTTCTTGGATTAGAGCCTCTCATCCATTGTAATGAGCCCAGGCTAGAAGTGCTGTTATTATAACGTGTTCACAATATTCTTTTCTTGGTTTTACATTTGTAAGGGATTTCTCAATTAAACGTGAGTCTTGAATTCGTCTCAGTTTTCAATCCAAAAGAGTGATGTTGTGCATTAGTGAAAATATTTACAAGTGGCGTTTAACTGACTACAATTCACATAATAAGCTTGACCTAGTTGTAGTCCACAGAACTAAACCAGGTTCTAGACCAAGCAAAAATAAAACTACAGCTATCTTGTCTAAAACAGAAAAAAACGAGGATGAGACCATGGCTTGACCAGGACTGGAACAGGGCCAAACCAAGTCTACATCAGGACTAAACTGGGGTCAAACCAGGACCACGTGTGAATACACAACCATTCTGGACTACACTGGATCAAAACAACTACTCTCATAAGTTAGACGAGATAACAATTTTAAGTAGATTACCAAAAATTGTAGCACATGAAACTGCATCATACTTAACCTTTACCAAACTGTACTGGATCTGAATGTGTTTCTAGTTTAAAAACCTAAGGAATCTGAGTTGGAGGAAAACATTAAAAAACAAACCAATTTGACCAATTTTGAGCGCAGCAGGCAGGACCCCCTCAGACCCATTCCGGTCCATTACTATGAGTTCTTCAAATGCGATGAAGTCGAGGCACGTTCTCTGGATGGGAGTGATCCGGTTTGGTCCTATTTTTATTGATGTACACAGTAATTAGCTTGGCACCCACTGCCGGCCTGTGGTTTCTTACTGCTGCAAGGAAGAAAGCCGGGCCTCCACTGAATTACAACCCGTGCTGTGCAGAACCGGGAGGACAAAAGTTTAAACCAACAAACTTTAGACCAAATAAACTCAGTGTTCTGTGTTTTGGGATTTTATTAAAGTAGAGTATTATGCACAAGTAGGTTGATATATTTGTGTTATTGGTGATACTGGAGGGGTTTTCCCACTTGTTGCTGTTGGTTTGATATGGAAAATTCATGCAATATTTGGCACCAATATTTTCTGTGCACTGTCCTGGTCTCTATGTATGTCAATACCAGATTTGTCAGATTTGCCTTTTTGAACAGACTAATGAGAGAGAGAGAGAGTTAAGATGGAAGTAGAAGAAGACATGGCAATAAACTTATCTATCTTGCATTTTGAATTAGAGTTGTTTTAATTGCAGAAAAATACCTTGAAAACATGCGTTCTTACTGTGTCACGTCTCCAAACATCTAACCTGTAATTTGACCTGGTGGCGTCTCCTGCTTGTCGCCATGGAGATAGAGTTTAATGCCATATTGTGGAACATTCCACACAAACAATAACATCAACAACATCAGGTGGTGGACCCTTCACCAGAAAAGTTACATAATGCACATTAATTCAAGTTTAGTCCTATTTGAGACCTCCTTTACTTCCTGGTTGTCTGGCTAAGAACTTGTTTTGTTTGGTTTACTATTATTGATGGAGTCCTGGCTTAGACCCGCTTAAATCCTGGTTTAGTCCTGATTTGAGATTATGTAGAACTAGTTGTGACAAAGTCCTCATTTGCCCTTAGACCTGTTTTAGTCCTGTTTTAGTCCTGGTTTAGTTCTAGTTTAAGATGTTTTAGAGCTAATTGTAGTCCCCATTTGCCCTTAGACCTGCTTTAGTCCTGGTTTAGCCTTGGTTTAGTCCCATTTAGTCTGTACCATCCCGTGGTTGCTACTGAAAGAAGGCAAAAGTTTAAACTAACAAACTTCAGCCCAATCCTGCTCTATAAAAGACATGATCAAAGTAAAGAAACGTCCAATTGTAATGTTTAGGCTACAATTCCAGAGACATGTGCAGGGCAGTGTACTGTGATTCGTTTATTTGGACTAGAGGAAGCTAACCCCTCATTTTAAACTGGAACAGGATGGGAAGCTGAGTGAACCAAGTTAGCTCGACCTTGGTGGTATTGCCATGACAGTGAAATATTCCCAAATAAAATGTAGCGGACTGTGGAGACTCACGCTGAGAGCCCTTTGGCAAACCCCTGCTTCACCTCGGCTCACTCTCTTTCCTTCATAAAAAAGGTTTAAAGTGTGGTCTGTTGGCTATTTTTAGTCAGAGAAAGTGTTTTGTGCCTTTCTAATAAGCCATTGTTACTTTTAATTAGTAGTTGTAAAAAATAAATGTAAAGTTGACCTATGTGCTCTATATATGCTCTTTGGAGAATGTTTGTGTGTGCTAACCACTAGTAACAATAACTAATATTACAGTTAAAATACTTACTATACTTACTAACAATATGGAAAATATCAAATTACAAAAGCATTGCATTGCGAAACATAAATAGTATCAGTATAAAAGTATAAAAGTATTGCAGTCCGACTTCCATTATAATCGGTTCTCTTGTTTCATCACTACCCATTGCTATGAAGTATTTTTGTAGATGAACTGTTTGAAAACATTAGCAGTAGGCTACAGTTGCTCAGGTGGTAGAGTGGTTGTCTTATAACTGGAAGATTAGTGGTTCAATCCCAGCTCCAACCAGAATGCTGTCATTGTGTCCTTTGGCAAGACATTTTACCTAGGTATATATGAGGTGTGTGAATGAGTGATTAGTGTGGTTGAAGGTTGTTGGCGCAGATTGTTAGCCATTAAATACAACTATAATTTGCCTATTATCTAATTTACTAATACAGTTTTTTTGGTATAGTCCATATAAAATATTCCCTTTTTGTAACTTAAATAACTCAATGTGGGCTGTGGTTTAGCAGTTTCCCAAGAGCCCCACATAACTTAGAAGTACCAACCCTTCTTGGATAAACAGTATTTTATGACATTTTTATCACATTTGTAGCTGGGCACTGCTTATAGATACTGCCATCCTACCCCGTGTGAAACTACCCTATGATCCCTCAATTAAAAGAGGATTGGAGTTATTTTGATGGTTTGGTGATTCCCTGATTAAATATAGGAGCAGAACAATGTCTCCTCTGTTTAAACACCTCACTCCAGATTACAGCGGCTGGAGATAAAGATGGTATTGTTTATTATCACATAGTTCAACTACATAGACCTATTAAGGTCAGTGAAGTAAAGTTACTGAATACTCAAGTCTAATTTGCATCATTGGAATGAACAATTTTTGGGTATATATAAAATTACTAGGTTGGCAATTTATTGACAAAGTAACAAGTGTAGAGGCAGCAACAGTAGCAGTAGTAGTAGCAGTAGTAGTAGTAGTTGTAGTTGTGAATACAGTACAATAATCTCCATAACCTGTACAGTTTTACTTTTGATTAAATACAAATTTGCCTGTGTATTTTACCTATACCTGGCTCAATGGTTGGTTCAAATAGTTTTCTTTTATTTATCAGTTTCAGCTAACCTCCCCAAAACACAATTACTTGTCTCACCTTGTCTGTCAAGAACCCAAAATCTTAAGTACTGTGTGTGTTTTTGTAGGTGGCCATCAAGTCGATTCGAAAGGACAAGATCAAAGATGAGCAAGACATGGTTCACATTCGCAGAGAGATCGAAATTATGTCATCGCTTCGTCACCCCCACATCATCTCTATATATGAAGGTAAGCAACGTGCTACTTTACAATATACTCTATATGAGGGAAAAACAAACATATTTACTCATTTACAAGAATATACTCGGGTACCACAGCTTTAAAGAACTAAAGACAAATATTACTCAAGTAAGCTAAAAAAAGAGCATTTTATTATTACAACTAGTTACTATCAATTTAGTGACATTTTACTTGCATCTAGTCAGTCCCATGTACAATACTGTGAATAATAACTGATTCTTCCAACTACTTGTACTACTAAATACCTAAACTGCTATCTAAAGAATAGTTGTACTGACAGGAACCACCATTCTTACCACCGCCAGTCTACTGCAAGCCTTTTGCTACTACTACTACTACTACTACTACTACTACTACTACTACTACCACTGCTAGCCTGCTACAAGTTTACTACTACTACTTCGACTACTACTATTTCTATTACTACTACTACACCTTATTTAACCCCTAAACACATGAGTCCTGCCCCTGTCTTGACTGTGGGACTGTCTTGTTTTGACACACAGACATCATAATAAGACTTCCACTACAGCGCTCATGTTATTTATGTTTTCGGCACCGTCTGGGACCCTGAGCCTCCTTTGATTCATTTGAGCCTGGGTCTCTGCTCTGTGCATATGGTAAATGTTAATATGAATGTGCTTTAGGGGCGGGTTTTCATCACATTGTGGGGACTGAAATCTGTATAAAATCAATTTAAGAGGACCCTATGGTTTAAAGGGGGCCAGAAATCGGGTCCCCGGGTGGTACATTTTTCAAAATTTAAGTCAACAACATAGTTTAAAATTAAAATATGGGTTAATTTAGGTTAAGGTTAGAGGTGTACAATGTAACTTTTCTAGTGCTTGTTTCCATGGAGATCTTATTGCTTAGCCTGCAGTAGAAGTTATAGTTAAGATTAGGATTGGTCTCTAAGAAATGTGTGTGTTTGTACATGTTTACCAAGTCTTACAGGAACTCTTACAATAAGGGTTATTTTGTATTATGCCCTCAATCTGTAATCCTATAGGTGGCGCTGTCCTGGTTAGACCTGGTGTATGCCTAGTTTACTTCGAGTATACTATAGTCATCATTTAGTCCTAGTCAACACCGATGTTAGTCCAGTTTCAGATCTGATTTAGTCTGGATATAACTTTCGTCGAGTCCTGGTAGATCTACAAAGCCAAATATTTTATGACCATGTAAAATTGCAATCCTATGTGTATAATGTCCCCATAAGCCTCTTGAATGTAATAGTGTGTGTGTGTGTGTGTGTATGCGGGGGAGTTGGAAGGGGGGTATTTCGGGGGATTCCACATCTGAGAAGGCTCCTGTCTTGTCTCTCCTCGCTCTGGTCTTGATCTGAATGCCAGACATGTGCAAAAACTTAGAAAGGACTGCAGCTGCATACCAAATTATACTAGGCCTATGCTATTCTGTGTGTGTCTTTATACATACACTGCTATGGCAACAGGTGGGGAAAATTGATTCATTTTTTTATTATTGAAAGCAAGTAAGGAAGTTAGAAATATGCATTTGTCCATGTGTTTTGGTAGGCCATTGGTTTAGATTTAGTACATGATACAAATGTTGTCTGCACCAGGTTGAATACAGGACTAAATAGGGCTGATTTTACATGGATTTTAATTATATTTTCTTAACATAAACTTACAAATAGCCACATTTCGTTCTTTTTGATGAAATGAATGCATCTCGTTTAAAATTAGCTTAATTATAGCTCTGGACTATAATATAAACCCAAAAACTAGGAATAAACTTGGTCTGAACCGAGACTGAACCAAGACTAAACCAAGACTGACCCAGGACTGAAGGACTAAACCAGTACTAAGCCAGGACTGAACCAGGACTAACCTTAAGTCTAAACCTGGGTAAAAGTAGGGCTAAACCAATCCACTTTTGCATTAAAAGCAAAGATGTATGACGTGCCTTGCACTCTATCAATAATAATAAACTAATAATATCTACACCAGGAAATTACTAAATAAAAAAACATTGTCCTTCTTACGCAATTAACCTTGGAGAACAATTTTATATTATGTTAAATGCTGTAAAACTATAGGATAGGATAAATTGAATGCTACAGGCTAAACAATATCTATTGAATTTCCCCAGTATATTGCTTTACATTCATCATTTTATATAGCCTGGACCTACTGCAAACAATTACTCCATGAAACGCTGTAATGAGAGTGAAACCTTATGTGCTTAAGTCAACAAAGTCATTTCAAAAGGCTTTTCGTAGATGGTTATACGGAGACCGATACGCCACTGGTTTAAAAGACGAATTCACTGTCCACAGTTCAAAGTCCTTGTGTTGTTATCAGTAATGCTGTGTGGATATGGGACCAATGCCACTATTTGTTATTGGAGTTGTGCCAGTAGAAAGCATGAGGGCTCCAAGTGCAGTCCATTTGTGTTTCCTGGGGTAATGATTAAAGGAACACACACTGCTTTATAAACTATCAGTGGTGAATGAATAGATCTGATTAAAAATACTTAAAAATACCACAAATTTCATTTATTGTTGAGTATTTTATTATATTAATAAAATGTGCTGTACCTCATGTTTACTGTCTTTAAAACATGAAAAAACAGAAGTAGTTCATTTTAAACTGTTTGCAGTGGTCCAAAGTAGTAGTCCAAGCATCCTAATTATTCACTGTGATGAGTTTATGAGAACATTTCACAACTTTTAGAGGTCAGCGCAGAGTATTTCAGTTGATAATGATAATGGTAATGGTCACATTTTACCACCTTTAAGGAATTCAGAGCACTTTACATTAAGAAACCACTCACCCATTCACACGCACATTCATACACCAGTGTACGCAGGTGGTGGGTTAAGTTCAACTCTTGCTCAAGGACAGTATTTATCTGTGGGAGCAACCTGTGGGCCAGTGGATCTGACTGCTCAACCAATGATGTTTATGTCGAGAGCAGGATTCAAATCACCAACCTTCAGATCAGTGGACAAACATTCAACCAACAGAGCTACTGTCACCAATAATGCTGACAACAACTAGCATGCCAACACTACACTACACCTAGTTTGCGGCGATACAGACAGAGGGGCAAAACCATTTTTACTGTATTAAATTAATGTACCATATATTTTTAAATGAAAAAGTATATGGTACAGCCCCTTTAAAAGTAACAATAACTATTAAACTGCTGCCCTAACCGTAGTTAAAGGAACACCCAGCTTTAAATCTTCCATTGTTTTTGCATTGGTCTATAAAACTCTTTACCACATCTTCTCTTTTCTCTTTGGCATTTTAGCCTTAAGCAGCGTTTACTGTTGAGCCAGGCCTCCACCCAGCTGTGCTTTAGAGATACCAGAAGAAGGGCTCTGGATCCATGTATCCGGCAACTCCCTTCTCCCTTCGCTAACTGCTAAGCGCTAACTGCCCTGCATGAGGCAAAGCTAAACCAGATGTGACCAAATGGATTTTCACCACTCCCATACATTCAGCATCCATCAGCATATGAGACTAGAGTGTGCAGTTTTCAATTATTTAAGCACGTGAGATCTGATAAAGTTGTAGCAACAGTACTGGCAATAGAAGTAGTAGTAGTATTGGTATTAGTAGTGGTAGTAGGAGTAGCAGCAACAGTGTAGCAGTCATTGTGGTAGATATCCATGGATTTTAGGATGATGAGAAGTTAGCACCGCTGCCATAGTGATTCAGAATGTAAAACAAAATATCATATGTTTTGAATGGGTCCTCAAAATGTTGCAAGAAGAAAACCCATGATATAGTAGAAGTAGAAGTAGTAGTAGTTGTAGTAGTTGTTCCACCTTTAAAGCACTCAAAGCACTTAACATCAAGAAATCACAAACCCATTCACACACCAGTGTACACAGACACTGGGGGCAATGTGGGTTAAGTTTCTTGCCCAAAGGGACATAACAACAGCATTCATCTGTGGGAGCTGGAATTGAACCACCAAGCTGTGGGTCAGTGCATCTGACCATTCTGCCAACGATGTTTTATGTCTAAAGCAGGATTTGAACCGCCAACCTTCAGATCAGTGGACAAACACTCTACAAAGTGAGCTACTGTCACCCAGTTGTAGTTGTAGTAGTTGTAGTAGTAGTATATTGGCACCATTGGGGTATGTTCAGTGTTTCAAGTGCTTATTTTTATTTTTATGGAGCGTTGCTGGCAAAAGTGAAAGGGCATTGGGTTCGAGAAATAAAAAGTCAATTTGATGAAATAGCCCAGCTGTGTGCAAATAGATACAGTTTTATTGTAATTGTTCTATTGAGTTGCATTCTCTCCAGATGACACGCACCCAGGCACTTACAGGCTTGGTTGTATTGGTAGTAAACTTCAGAATGCATGCTAAAAAAGGAAAACTGTTTAGGCTTTAATCAAATTTAATGGAGTCCGCTTGTTTACTTCTGGCTTGGATCAACCTGATTGGTTAATGGGCAGTATACTTGATGCTCTTGGATGTCTTCAAAACCTTCACTCTCACTATAAATGATTAAATTATGTTCTTGGTTTATTATTATATTTATTACACATTGTTGTAACACAATCTCTGTTCTGCATTAGCTTCGTCACGATACAAACATTTCAAACTCAATGTCGATACTCTTTCTTTAGACAAGAAACAATGTGATTTTCAACATCAAATCACAGTACTTTCTTTTCTATTCCCATGCGTTCTTATATCTGTGCATTCATTTCTGTCCTGTCAATGTGACTTTTTTTTAGCATTGGCACCTGCTCAGATCTAATTTTAGTGTCAATTAGTATCTGATTTTTGATACTTTTGACAACCCTATTCTGTAGTAAACCTAATTACATCACCGCTGTCCTGTACATGTAATCCTGCTATCGTCAGAGAGTAGCAGTACCACAATAGGTGCTAATTACTGCACTTTCGGGTCCTGACCTGTGAACAAAGACGGAGTGGCAGATGCTTTTGTCAGTATAAACCCAACAAGCAGAAACACAGAAGTTACATAAGGCAGGTAATTACTTAAGCCTGGAGGTCAGAGGCATCTGAGGTAAGGTGCAAATTAGCCCTATATAAGCAAAAGCCAACAATATGCCTATGTGAGGGTGACTTGACTAAAAATTGTAAGTAAGATAATTGAAATGAATAAAAAATACAATATTAAAGGTGCAATGTGTAACTTTTCTGGTGGAGTCTCCATGGAGATTTGCCTCGAATGGTATACAGTATTGCACTTTTTACTTACCGATTATACATCTATTCAGTTTATTCAACTTTGTCTTGCTCCAGTGTGTCTTGAAAATATGCATTTTTACTGTGAGTGTGGTCCCCTCTCCAGAGATCTGACCTGTAATTTGGCCTGGTGGGGTCACCTGCTTATCTCCATGGAGCAAGATGGGTTTAATGCCCTGCTGTGGAGGTAGCAGACACTCCATTTGAATACATTTAGACTTCATTTGAGTACATTTTAGATCACTTGCTACTTGCCAATAGCTGATTTTCCTTTTCATTGCATTAAGATTAAGCCAAAAAAAAGTTATGTTTTGTTATTTTTGGTGAAACAAGATGTATATTTTATTTTCCTGTCTGTGATTTCCCAAGCAGTCACAATAATGTAGAATTAGCTTCACTCAGCAACTCTGTGTTTTTGTAAAGGATTAAATCTGTAAAAGGCTGCAGGGGGTGTACTTAGGAAAGAGGAGTGACAAAGTCTGAGTGTGCCCAGTGAAGGGTGCTGAAAACAGAGCAGCTGACCCCCAGTGAACCGGCAGTGTGGGAAAACCGGTACTAACACATGACATAACATCTATGATATAATTTTGACACTGATGACTTGGCTAATCATTTTTGTTTTTGTCAAGTCTGGTATTATGGTGTTAAAGGTACACTATGTAACTTAGCTGAGATTGTGCACCACCTGCTTGTCCCCATGGAGATGCTATTGCTTTGCCAGGAATGTTCTACAGTATGGCATTAGGCTAATCTATCTTACATGTATTCAATTACATGTGTTTGTTGGTTTAAGAAATACTTTGAAAACACACTTTCTTACTATGGTGGTGTTGCTTCTCCATAGATCTGACTTGTAACTTGGCCTGGTGATGTCAACCGCTTGGCTGTATGATCTCCATGTGTTTAATGTTATACTGTGGAACATGCTAGGCAAAGCAATATCACAGCGGTCTTGGAGGATGGGTGAGATGATTGTAATTAATAGAAAAATGCAATCTTAAGGGTGCACCTAAATGCCAACAGCACAACAAATCTAGGCAAGGCAAGGCAAGTTTATTTGTATGGCACAATTCATACATAGAAGAATTCTGTGGTAGCTTTACAGAATAGGAAAGGTAGAGGCCTGTTTCAGATCTTCAGGAAGACTTTTCCAGGTTTTAGCTGCATAAAACTGAAACACTGATTCCCCATGTTTAGTCCTGACTCTGGGCACCAGCAGGAGGCCGGTCCCTGAAGTCCTCAGAGTGAGAGATGGCTCATCTGGAGATGTATCTACCACCTACCATTATTCTTATATTTTTTGTACAGAATAACTAGTGGTGTTTTAATCAGCTCTCTTTTGTAACCTCAGTCTTCAGTTAAGACTCTCCTATGCCCTAATGGTCAATTGGTGTACAGTGTTCCCATAACTGTAGTCATTCTTTACAACATGAGTGCTTTGCTAAACACATTTCTGTACAAGGTGTTAAACCCATTGCATGACCGCACATTGGGTAATTTTTTTCTCTCCTCTCTCCAGTCTCAGAGGAGGGTGGGGACTTGATTGAGTTAGCAGCCCCTCCTCACTATATTTTGAAGAATGCAGACACGTAAGGTAGGGTGAGGGTGATGTAAGCCTTTTAAGATGTGCAGTAATGTACACCTCTGCGGAATTTGTTTCAGAACTTTAAAGGGGGCTGGGGGGATCGCTCGAGGAGATCTTTACATAATAGCATACATGTGTGACCTGAGCAGAGAGGAACAACAAGGAAAGTGTCCTCCTATACATGAGATGGACATTAGAGAAAATATTGTGCAAAGATTTAAGTGAAGACAGTGGAAAGTAGTAGTAGCAGTAGTAGTAGCAGTAGTTGTAGTAGTAGTAGTAGCAGCAGCAGCAGTAGCAGTAGCAGTAGTAGTAGTAGTAGTAGTTTCTAGATGTTAGATTGATAACCATCTCTGCGTTTTATAAAGTTATAAAGTTGTTAGTTGGTAGATTCAGTGTGGTGCTGAATTATCTGAGGTGGTTATCTGAGCTGACTACCCTGCGATGATGTTAGCTGAAAAAACAAAACTGAATCTAATAAACCCAAAAATATTTCTTCTCTGTTTCAGTGTTTGAGAACAAGGACAAGATTGTGATTGTGATGGAGTATGCGAGTAAAGGCGAGCTGTACGACTACATCAGCGAGCGCCGCCGTCTGAGTGAGAGGGAAACAAGACACTTCTTCAGGCAAATCGTCTCTGCTGTGCACCACTGCCACAAGGTAAACACGCTGAATAAAAGAACTAAACCAGGACTAAACCAGGAAGGACTAAATGAGAAATAAACCAGAACTCAACCAGAACTAAAATATAACTAAACCTGACCCGAGCAGGGATGATACCGGGACTCAACCAGGACCCTACCTGGATTAACTCACAACAACAACAAACACCACCCAAAACAACCCAATTTTTGAAGGAAGTTGATGAAGTGTAGACCCTCTCCCTCTCTTCCTCTCTCCCTCCCCTTCTCTCTCCCCTTTTCCCCCTCCTCTCTTTTGTACTTTCCTCCCTCTGCCCCCCTCTCACCCTCTTTCTCTCTCTGCCCTTCCCCCTCTTTCACTCTGAACTTCTCCCCTCTTCCTCTCTCTCTATATATTTTTCTATAACTCCCATTCCACTTTTTCTCTCCCTACTTTCCCTATTTATCTCTCTTCCTCTTTCCTCCATCTCTCTCTCTCTCTCTCTCTCTCTATCCCCCTCTCTCTGTCCCTTCAGTAACACTTGGAGGCTATGTCAGGACATCTATCACCATGTCAACAGATAGGACCTGGTTTGATACAGTGCGTGTTGGGAGCGGCGTAATCGGAGTCTAAGCCTGAATTAAATGAGCCTGGGTTTCGTCTCACTCAAAAACACATGCCTCCCCATCTCGGCCGTGCCAAGAACAGCAGACTGGGTAAAGACAGCCATATTAACTACAGCTATAGGCCACACTATTAGAGGGGCATGGTTAGTGTTACATAGGAATCCACTGGACTAGAAAACCAAGGCCGAATTTGTGGGAATATTTAAGTCTGAAGGTTCTCAAACTTTTGATTTTGAAATGAAAAAAGAAGAAATGTGGCTTTTCAAGTATCATATTGAAGAAATAAAATTGGTACATATTTGAAAAGGATAAAAGGGAATAGACCTAAAGATATATGTGGGAAAAAAGCAGGTCTGAAGTGGGACCAAACCAGGATTACTAAACCGAGTAAATACCAAGCCTAATCCTGGACTATACCACAACTAAACAGGGACTAAACAAGGACTTCACCATATCTAAATAAAGACTTCACTAGGACCAACCCAAAACTACACCTGCTACTACGACATCAGACCAAACCCGTGAACAAAATTGATTTAAATTGAACTAAAATTATTAAAACTCTTGGGAATTTCCCGAAGAAGTCTAAGGAGGCCTCTACCACAGACAGAACCACTGATTTATGATACATGTACACAGCACTTTGTTAATGTAATTATAACAATATCACTGCCATAACCACCACGACTGTTTGTAATAAGGAAATTGTCAACCACACTCAAAATATGCTGCTGCTGTGTTTTTACTAGCTGGAGATAGGGCTGATGTCATAGTCCATAGAGATACAGAGATAGAGAGCGATAGAAAGATAGAGAGGGATGAAGAGAGGAAAAGAAAAAGGAAAGAGAAAGTCAGAGAGAAGAGATAGGGAGGGAGGGATAGAGAGGAGGTGTAGGGAGAGATAGATTAGAGGGACTATGGGGGATTGTGGGGATGAGAGAAAGAGAGGAGTGAGATACATTCACAGAGCGAGAAAGGAAGAGAGGGAGGAAGACAGAGGAGAAAAGATCGGAGAGAGAGAAAGACAGCACAGAGAGAGAGGAAGGTTGGAGAGAGCTAGAGAGATTCAAAGGGAGGCAGACAAAGGAAAGAGACTGCATGGGAGAAGAGAGAGATTGAGGGGAGATGGTGAGGTAGATTCATAGAGAGATAGAGAGAGAGACAGGGAGGGAAGGTAAAAAAGGGAGATAGAGAGGAAGAGAAGGGAGGACAGAGAGAG
>KN474157.1:794-12893 GCA_000787095.1 Periophthalmodon schlosseri | reverse complement strand
CGAAGTGTTGTTCTTTCGAAATGTGAAGAAATGTACTTCCAGGGTTATCATACAAGGTTAGATAGTTTGGATTATCTTGAAGAGTTTTATTTTATTTTTTAGTTTTTGGTCCTGTCCAACTCCTGGCAATTCTATTTAGCTAAAAGCGCGTTCAAGGCTCCCATACATAAGTAGGCAACACGAGAATAAAAGGAGTTTGAACGTTACGTCAGTTTTACGTTGCCATAGAGACACAAGAAAATATATTCATGCTTCGTGTTATACACAACATTTTGAGCAGTTTTTCACATTCAAAAGATATAATAAATCTAGTTTAAAATCATTATTTGCTATGACAAGAGTTCTACTTTCTCACCATTCTGAAACCCACGGATAGAGAAAATAAACATATTCACTACTTAGCTTCAGGTTAGCATTTTACTTAGCAGGCCTACATTGTGGTATTAACATTAAAGGGCACATAATGCACTATTCTCTGATCTCTGTTCTAATGTTGTTTCTCATCACCAAAAGGGCACATAATGCACTATTCTCTGATCTCTGTTCTAATGTTGTTTCCTCATCACAAACAGACCTGCAGGTGTGTTTTGTACTAAAGGTAAAAGTAGATGTTAACTTGAAAACTCCAGCTTCATGACATCACAAGGTGGAACAGAGCATTTTGAGCTTTGGAGATGTAGACAGACTAATAATAAAGGGTTGCTCAGACATGTGTGAATGAAACAAAACACAATTCCAGGTATGTTTTTGAGGAGGTAACAACATTAGAACATGGATTAAAGCTTGCAGGAGTCTGTTTTGTGTAATATAGGACCTTTAACAATTAGCTTTTCAGTTTGAATGTGACAAAACGTAAAATAAATAAATAAATAAACATAACAAAAACAAGATAAAAACGAATGCCATCTTAGTCACGACATCATTCTGTGATATGTTTTCCTCCACAGTGGTTTTAAAATAGCACACTTGACATTGGCTCCCTTACATGTGATGCTAAGTGTCCTGTTTTCTCTCACTCCCTGTTAGCATTAGCGTCTGTCGTCAGTTAGCTTTTATCAGCATCCATTTTTTATTTTTTTATTAAATTTTTTACCATTCCCACATTGCTGTCACTGTGCTTAGCTTGTGCGTCCAATGTTGTTAGCATACAGGCTACGCTGGAAGTGCATATGACAGGTTAGATTACTGTGACTCAAACATAGTTGGCAATAATTATATTTAAGCTTTTATTTAAAAAAAAAAAAAAAAAAAGAAAAAACGTACATAGTTCATTTTAGTTTAAAAATTTTGGCGAATTTTATGATTTTAGTTCCTGGTTGGACACAGGCAGCTGATCTGACACATGTAGAGGTATCTAGCAACCATAATGTAAACAAGGGCCGAAAATGATAAGAGCAATAAAAATCACATTTAATTTGTTAAAGGGCCCATATTACGCTATTCTCTGATCTCTGTTGAATAAAGGTAAAGGCCCATATTACGCTATTCTCTGATCTCTGTTGAACTAAAGGTAAAAGGAGCTGTTAACTTGAAAACTACCACTTCATGACGTCACAAGGTGGAACAGAGCATTTTGAGCTTTGGAGATGTAGCCAGACTAATAATAAAGGGTTACTCAGACATGTGCGCATGAAACAAAACACGACTCCAGGTATGATTTTGAGGAAGTAACAGCATTATAACATGACTAAAAGCTCACAAGAGTCCATTTTGTGTAATACAGGACCTTTAAATGAACCCACAGATCCCACCAAACCAAGAAATGATTAGAAAGAAAAAAAACATGAAAATCGATCGTATATATTTTAACGCCCTGACGCTAACCAATGTGTAGGCGCCTTTAGCTCAGCTCTCGGGTCTAGATTAAAAGCACTGGGGGAAGAGAAAGCAGAGGAGTGCGGCCCTTATGTTGGCTCTATGAGTGGAGGACAAAGATAAGGCCAAAGAATGGTTCCCGCTAATGTGTGGGAAGCATGCTGGATATGATAGCATTTTTTTTTAGCTAGCATATTTCACGTTGACAAATGGAAACGTGGGATTTTGAAGGGTCATTATCTCATAACGACTGTCAGCCTTATCATACCCACAGTGAGGCGCGCTCGCCAGTTGCCTTTGCCGCCGCAGTAATATTAATTCGTCTTGCTAAGTACCTCATAAGTAATCCTATAGCGCTTTGTGTAATAAATATACTTTACTATGTACATTCTGTGTAATGGAACAGATAATAGCGGTTAATGTTGCGTACTGCACGGTTTGTTGCCAGGTTTGATGCTAATACGGACCCAAGTAGCGCTAATAAATGTGTTTTAGACTGCAGACATATAATCTTTTCAGACATGCGATTGTTTGCAGCATAGAAGCCAGCTTAATTAAAAGCACCGTTCGCTTTGATGCTGTCCACTCAGAGTTCATTTTCTCACAAGATCTTTTATGGGAACAACATGCATTAGTTCTTCATTATTTTCAAGAGCTGGCCTTTGACCTCTTGTCGACCGCAGGATTCACAGGATTCAGTGTTTATACCATCGTACGTGGGGTAATTTAGTTTAATTCAAAAAGGTTTCGAGGCACGAAATGGTAAAGTTTATATCATGAGTCTATGAGCTGCAGAAAACATGAGAAATATACAGATATACACGACCAGACAAAAGTTTGGACACGCCCGCTCATTCAGTGGTTTTTAAAATTTATTTTTACTACTTTCTACGTTTTATATACATACAGAAGATATCAAATATATTAAGTCAGATATATGGATTAATTATGTAGGGATAAGAGGTGGGAACTTGGACTCGAGTCAGACTTGAGTCAGTATTTTGAGACTTGAGACTCAACTTGATAAACTGGATTAAGACTTGGGACTGGACTCAGACTTGAGCCCTTGAGACTTGAAATGACTTGATGTTTCTCCTCAAAAAATTATGTGTTTTTAGGAAACACTTTTCTCTGTACAGCTGATACTTTCGGAGCTTAATTTTAAAGAAACAAACTGGAATATGTCCCTCTGCCATAGACTGTATATATAAATGAACATAGCTAACCTGCTAGCTGCTGCGTTCCAAACAGGAAGTGAGCATGGACACGCTTCTGGCTCCATCAACTCCAATTCTATTTAGAAAACTGTGGCCCTCTCTCCATAACTGCTGCTGTCAGGCTCGTCATTTTAGTCTTAAAATGTTCGAATTAACCCGCTCTACATGATCCTGGTATTTTTATTTCGCTATTGTGTTTGTAAATCAAGATATCAACATTAATACCAGATCAATCAGGCGTCTTCTTTCCCTGAGGTGACTCCTGCTACTGTTAGCAACCAGTTTGATTGACAGCGTTGCTAAGTGCCCGCCCCCTGCCAAACCAGCAATGCGGGCGGGAAGGGGCGTTACCTTCAACAGCCTCACTCCGGATTAGTTCTTTGGTTGCTATGATACGCGCTCTCGGAATTCCAAATACGGGACTTGGCTCCAAATTGGCCCCTATAACTCCTCTAGCCTCAATGAGCTTCATTCGACTGGAGCGCTGTGGGTGACGTCACACTCACTTAGTCCATTTCTTTATACAGACTATGCACTCTCCACTCATTTATTTGGATTAGAAGCTCCTTTACTTAAATTAAATTGTTTAGTTGCAGCAGAAGCTAAAAAACAAAGGGAACGACATAGACCATGATCCTTTGCTCCATGTCAGTGCAGACTACATGAAGAAAATACTGTTATTAACCACTTTCAAATCTTACTTCTTTTGATTATCACAGTAATGATTCACACTAAGAGTAGCATATGTACAGTTCTATTCTCATTTATACGTTTCTTTTCTTTCTCAGATCTTGCTGTTCCCAGTCCAGGAGGCAGCCCCGGCCACTCGCTTTTCCGTCTCTCTGACCGGTGAACTGACCATTACTGATGTCCAGGTCGAAGATTCCGGTTACTACATCTGCCAAGCCATCAGCGTGGCCGGCAGCATCCTCACCAAAGCTCTGCTCGAAGTCGAGAGTGGTAAGTGGACAGTTACATTACAGTGTATGTATGGATTTAAATTCTGTTTTGAGCTGATATCCAGTATTTCCTTCTTGCTGCTGTGGCCGATAAACGATAATATTTGCTGATTTTGAATTTGAATCTTGAATTTGTAAGTTAAAGTTTTCTAAAAAGTAATAACAAAAATGTATTAATTGGGGCTATAGGCAAGACAAGTTTATTTGTATAGCACAATTGGTACACGGAGTGATTCAAAGTGCTTTACAGAATAAGAAACATACAAACATATTTTTAGCCATTTTAAAATTTTAGTTGAAAAATATCATTGTATTTAGATTACAAGGTTTCTATATATATAATCCTATCATGTTCTAATATTGTTCCCTTATGAAAAACATGCCTGAAGAGGTTTTAGATGTCACCCATGCATGTTTGAGTAATTTAGTGATCTCTTCCAGGCCCTATTCAAACCCTCCTTATGGTTTGCTGTGGGATTCTGTGCAAGGCTCCGCCCACAAGCCTACGTCAATCGGTCAATGGAGTCTTGGTCAAAATTTTGTATTAGTTAAATGGTCACATATTTATATAGTGTTTTTCCACCTTCGAGGCTCAAATCGTTTTACAGTAGAACAGAACCACATGGATTTAGTCATTAACAGAAAGCATCTTCATACCGCTGTTCCATTGTTTACTTTGCAGATAAACTGGATAAAATGGCTGACCCAGACTAACCTACATCACACAACCCAAAAACCAAACCAAATCCCACTATCTGAAGTCTCCCCCTCGTCACTAATCTTGAAATTACAGCCTCCGAGCTCAGCGGCATCTCTCAAATCTCCAAAATTCCATATCCCAGATGTGTTACCGAAATAAATTCCCAAAAATCTTTCAAATCCGACTGAAATTAAAACACTCTCTCCCCAAATGAGCAAACAGCAGGCGTTCTGATCGGATGTAATCAAAAGGGACAAGCGCTGATGGTGCTATGCAAATAAGCCCAGCCTTAACATATGCTGAGCGCGCCGTCCCCCGCCCCCTGCTGGAGTAAACAGGGATTTGCTTTTAATTTCTCACATTTGCGCTTAGCTCCTGATACAGCGGCTTGTTGTTTCATACTGCAAGTGCATACGAATGAGCCGGGGCCACTTTAGTGCTAAGCTAGTGTGAAATATAAAGAATTTCCCTAGTCATTTATGTTTATGTAATTTCAAACTCTAAAGAAAATGGGTTGATCATGTTCATTTCTCAAATAGCTGAAATAGTCTAATTTACACTAGGTAAATTCTGGCACATATTACGAAATGAGGGTTTTGATTTTCATTTTAATTTTTTATCCTTTCCTCTAAATGCCAAACTAGAACCACCAAAGTTAAAATTTTAGTTTTGAGCTTTTTTCATGTTATAACATTGTTCCCTCATCAAAAACATGTCCGAAGAGGTTTTAGATGTCACCCATGCATGTTTGAGTAATCTAGCGATCTCTCCCGGGCCCTTTTCGAACCCTCCTTACGGTTAGCTGTAAGGTTCTGTAAAAGGCTCCAATAAAAAGGAAACATGGTGATCTAAATATGTCATGTGTTAGCAGTTAATACCCCATAGAAGTAAAACACCCCCTCTTTAATACCTCATAGAAGTAAAACACCCTCTCTTTAATACCTCATAGAAGTAAAACACCCTCTCTTTAATACCTCATAGAAGTAAAACACCCTCTCTTTAATACCTCATAGAAGTAAAACACCCTCTCTTTAATACCTCATAGAAGTAAAACACCCTCTCTTTAATACCTCATAGAAGTAAAACACCCTCTCTTTAATACCTCATAGAAGTAAAACACCCTCTCTTTAATACCTCATAGAAGTAAAACACCCTCTCTTTAATACCTCATAGAAGTAAAACACCCTCTCTTTAATACCTCATAGAAGTAAAACACCCTCTCTTTAATACCTCATAGAAGTAAAACACCCTCTCTTTAATACCTCATAGAAGTAAAACACCCTCTCTTTAATACCTCATAGAAGTAAAACACCCTCTCTTTAATACCTCATAGAAGTAAAACACCCTCTCTTTAATACCTCATAGAAGTAAAACACCCTCTCTTTAATACCTCATAGAAGTAAAACACCCTCTCTTTAATACCTCATAGAAGTAAAACACCCTCTCTTTAATACCTCATAGAAGTAAAACACCCTCTCTTTAATACCTCATAGAAGTAAAACACCCTCTCTTTAATACCTCATAGAAGTAAAACACCCCTCTTTAACTTACACTTTGCTTGATAGACCTTTACAAACATGTTGTGAAATGCATGGGATTCTTGGATTAGTTTGTCATATTTCTGTCTTCTCTCAAATACTAATGCTATCTGAGTTGTTTACAATGTACACTCTGAACAGAATCCTACTTTTTAAACATATATGGCAAATCTAATCCCAATCCCAATACTTTACATAATTTTTTTCCCAAGAATCCTGCCTCCTTCCTTTGCTACTACTTTAACTCCAACATAGAAGTACATTAAACGTGTATTCTAGAACACATTGAGAAAGCCAGCACTTATCTTGCACCACAAAAGCTCCCTGATTTATTTGGCTTGTCTAAATGCAGCTCTTACCCCACACTGGCTGGCAGCGGTTTACACTCACTGTTTATATTCCACATACAGACATGCGCCAATGCCATAAAAGTCCAGGGCTCCTCGCTCGGGCGCTGCTCTAAAACCATCTCACGAAGAAGCGAAGGTCAAGGCCAGTGTTCTCTTACCGTTTAGAAACTCCTTTTAGCAAATACGCATAATCGGGCTGCAGATCTTTGGTTGTTTACATAGACTGGATATATAAGTAGACGTAGCTAACCTGCTAGCCGCCGCGTTAAAAATGGGAAGTGATCATGGGCGCGCTCCCGGCTCCATCGACTCTGGCTCCAATTCACTTTACATTGAAAAACTGTGGCCCCTCTCTCTGTGACTGCTGCTGTCAGACTCGTCATTTAAGTCTTAAAATGTTTGTTTGTTCGTTCATGTTCATGTTTTTATTTCGCTATTGTGTCTGTAAATCAAGATATGAACATTAATAAGAGACAAATCAGGCGCCTTCTTTCCCCGGGGTCACTCCTGGTAGCGTTAGCAACAGGTTTGATTGACAGCGTTGCTAAGCACCCACATAATATGACATTAAACATATCCATCTCCATGTTCATAAGAGGCAAAGCCACTAAGCCAAGTTCTGTGAAGATCTGTGGAGAGGCGAGGGTTCTGATGGTAAAAATGCATGTTTTCTAGGTTCTCTAAGGTCTTTCTATAAATACATAATTTCCTAGTACTTTTCCTGCATAAATACTTGTTTTTGTGATGAAAATGTAGTCCTCTGTTTTCAAACTCATTCCAACAGCTCCAAAACTTTACAAAATTGCCTTGTTTCCTGTGTTAAAGATTTTTTTTTGCCTTTGAGCAAAAAACGTAACTTCTGTTTTTCAAAGTACTGAAATTTTAATATTTTTTTAATGATCCTTTCTTCAGTTTGTTGACTCATCTTTTGAATGTAGAAGTTGGAATTTGAATCAACTTTTTAACCAATTTAAGTGGACTCTGTAAGTTCTCTAGTGGGGGAAAGTCTACCACCTACTCGTCTCCATGGAGATGTTATTGCTGTGCCTGAAATATTCCACAGTATGGCATTAAACATATCCACTTAGCTTTTATTCCATAGCAGTTTGTTTGCATTGCTAAAAATAGAGAACATGCATTTAACCATTAGCATCCTCACCTCTCCACAGATCTGACCTGTAACTTGCCTTGGCAGCTTTACCTTCTTGTGAACATGGAGATGGATAAGTTTAATGTCATATTATGGAACATTCCAGCTAAAACAATTACATCGCCATGGAGACAAGCGCTAGAAAAGTGACATAGTTCACCTTTAATTCGTTTGCGTTTTTTGTTTTTTTTTTACATCAGTTCTGTAAAAATATCCAAGACGTGACCATAGACTGTATATATAAATGGACATAGCTAACGTGCTAGCCGCCGTGTTCCAAACAGGAAGTGATCATGGGCGCGCTTCCGGCTCCATCGACTCCAATTCACTTTACATTGAAAAACTGCTCCTCTCTCTGTAACTGCTGCTGTCAGACTCGTCATTTTGGTCTTAAAATGTTCGTATTAACCTGCTTTACATGATCCTGGAGTTTTTATTTTGTTAGCTTTTCCGTAACTTAAGATATGAACAAGCAACAGGTTTGATTAACAGCGTTGCTAAGCGCCCACTCCCTGCTAAACCAGTGGTGCAAGCGCTTAGCAACGCTGCTTACCTTCAACAGCCTCGCTTTGGATTGGCTCTTCGGTTGCTATGATACTCGCAGTCTAGCCTCGATGAGCTTCATTTGACTGGAGTCGAACGTCACGCTCACTTAGTCCACGTCTTTATACAGACTATGGTTGGGACTAATAATGGAGTCCCCTGGTTTGAAGCTAGTTTAAGTGGTTCTATAGGTCTCTCTGTTCAGCTGAAATAACTTAAACTAAATCTGCAAAAGGAAAAAAACGATGTCATCACTTTGCATTCTGAAGTAGGGCAGGGCCGTGGAGAGTTGGACTTGGACCCGGGGAGCTCGTGTCCTTTCGCTCGTGACATTTTACACTCCATGTACGAAGCGTGCTGAGTCCATTTCGAGCCGACGTGAGGCGGAGGAGAGGAAACGGTGACTTTGGAGCGTTGAGTAAAATCCAAAAGAACAGCGTGAAAGATTTAGTTTATTTTTAGTTGTCATTGTCAGTGTGGAGCCGGGCCGAGCAGACGGAACAGTCAGCATGGAAATTACATGGGGAGTATTGGTTTTTAAAATGTGCTGTGCCGTAGTAATGAGAACACAGGCAAAGCAAAAGGTACCACTGTGTTCTGCTATTTCGACTTTTTTGCAAAACAAATTATTTTTTAGCACAAACAAAAATATTAATAATTTCTTTCAAAGGGAATGTATTCTTTTTAAATCCACTTTTAACCAACTTCTAACCGTGTTATAATGGAGTTGTTATTGGCCTACTCCAAGTTGTATTTTGATTCAAGTTTACTTTTACATATAGCACATATATAGCTTCTCTGCACTTTAATATTTTTTATTTTTTTCACATAGTCACATAGCCATTTTTCCAACAATAAAACAAGCTCATTTTTGTTTTGCCCTTACTGGAAGTTTAGACAACATTCCAAGATGATTGTGAATTGGGGATGTGTTTGTGCACACTTAAACTGATATGTTCAAAAAGTTCATGAAAACCCCTTATATACATTGACACAAAAGATGCTCTGATTCTAGCTAACAGCGTATTAATGCCACGTTGCCAAACAGGAAGTGAGCATGGGTGCGCTTCCGGCTCTACCAACTCTGGCTCCACTTCACTTTCTATTGAAAAACTGTGGCCCCTCTCTCTGCTGCTGTCAGCCTCGTCATTTTGGTATTGAAATGTTGTATTAACCCCTCTCTGCTGCTGTCAGCCTCGTCATTTTGGTATTGAAATGTTGGTATTAACCCGCTCTACATGATCCTGGGGTTTTGTGTCTGTAAATCAAGATATGAACATTAATAACAGACAAATCAGGCACCTTCTTTCCCCGAGGTTGCTCCCCCTAGTGTTAGCAACAGGTTTGATTGACAGTGTTGCCAAGCGCCTGCTTCTTGCTAAACCAGTGGTGCGGTGCAGGAAGGGGTGTTACTTTCAACAGCCTCGCTCCAGATTGGCAAACTTGGCTCCAAATTCACCCCTATAACTGCTCTAGCCTCAATGAGCTTCATATGACTGGAGCCGAACGCTATGGGTGACGTCACACTCACTTAGTCCACTTCTTTATACAGTCTGTGGTCAAATCCAAAATCGATTAATCTAAAACGTAACATATTCATATCTTTTGTTTTTAAAACTAGTCTGCTCATATCTAAATCCTTCCCTGTTTGTCCCATAGCCCCGTCCGATCGAGTCCCGCCCATCATCCGCCAGGGCCCAGCCAATCACACGCTAGCACCGGGCTCCACTGCTCAGCTGCACTGCCACATCATGGGCAACCCGTTACCCAGCATCCAATGGGAGAAGGACGGACAGCGTATCCTTGGAAACGATGGGCGCATCAGCCTCATGGAGAATGGAACCTTCCAGATCACCAACCTCCAGGTATTTGAACGAAAAAATATAGCAGTTAGCCTGGACTAGCTAGCTCATATGCATTTACAACCCACACACCTACACTGGACTTGTTTGGATTGTTTCAGTGTTTAAAGGTGCACTGTGTAACTTTTTCTCGTGGCACCTGATTGCCTCCATGAAGATGTTATTGTTTTACATTAAAAAGTTCCAGTCTATCTCCATGGAAACACAATCGGGCCAAGTTACAGGTCAAATCCGTAGAAAGGCCACCGCGATCACAGTAAGAATACATGTTTTGTTGGTATTTTCTAGCAATAAAAACTTCTGAATAAACCCAAAATATATAAGTTTAATGCTCTACAATGGGACCCACTAGAAAAGTTACACACCATAGCTTTAAAACTATATTAACAAAGCATCAACGTAGTAGCAGCATGTTACTAAGATATGCTGTTTCAATACTCAGACACTTATCCGAGCATTCTCTGTGAAGTGAAAGGGACTTGGGTTAGCATTCATATTCATTTGTACACTCATATACACTCATATACATTCTAAAACATGAAAACTCATTGCAAAGGTGTCCTGCCGAGTATTAAAACCTTGAATAATACTCGGGCTTTAATGAAAAAGTCTCTGTAATGGCTTTCGTCTCCCCAATGGCCCCCTGCGTCTCGTCTCTGAGCGCTTACTCCGACTCAACGACTCCATTCCACAAAACCGCCAAATTTATTCAAATGTATTCGCACTGGTAGATATTAGTATTTGCACATAAAACAAAACAAAACACATTTAGTGATAAAATTTTAATTACCGGCAGAGAATGAGGCACTTACCGAGAGGGCATTTGAACTGCGAAGTCAAATGATGAGCTTTTATGAGTGAAATGGGGGCGCAAGACGGCGGTGCTAGCGTCAACCGCATTGGCGAGACGCGCGCTACATGCTAATGAGGAAACCAAGCTATTAGCAGTCGTTAGCGGCGTCTTGGTCCATGCTAATCCAATCTCTTCCAGTCAAAGACCACCCCACAGCCCCCTCCATCTGGGTAGAAAATGGCACCTGGGGTCAACAGCGCATAAGGGAGGCCGAGCATTAATTGATTGTGGGTTCTTAATGATTAACGATCGCTGTGGCTTGTAATTAAATCCCCGATACATCAGTGCGAGCGAGGATGGGGCTGTGCCAAATTGAGATGGAAGAGAGCTGAGAAGACAACTGAGCAAAGATGTGAACAGGGAATACAAGGGGAGGTAC
Organism: Periophthalmodon schlosseri; assembly: GCA_000787095.1. Taxonomy (NCBI): domain Eukaryota; kingdom Metazoa; phylum Chordata; class Actinopteri; order Gobiiformes; family Gobiidae; genus Periophthalmodon; species Periophthalmodon schlosseri. Next base: position 1,527 of record KN474157.1, on the reverse strand, counting down.
GGATAATGGCGGGAAGTAACAAAGTACTGGGCTTAAAGGCGCAGTACCTGATTTTTACTGTTTTAAAAACGTGAAAAACGGAACTAGTTCATTTTAAACAGTTTGCAGTGGTCCAAAGTTATTCCTCACTTACCTTACGCATTCAGAACATCCTAATTATTCACCCTGATGAGTTTATAAGCACTTTTCACAACTTTCTGAGGCCAGACGAGAGTTTTGCCATCACTGCAATGCTAACAACAACAACAACAACTAGCATGTTAACCATGCACTTCCTCATTCTCTGACGATAATGTGCTTTATAATTAGATGCCGCTTAAAGGGCCCATATTTCACTGTTTTCTGATCTCTGTTCTAATGTTGTTTCCTCAGACAAACATAACATGGAGTTGTGTTTTGTTTCATTCACACATGTTCAACACATAAACTCTGTATATTTAGATTGAGTTCTTCTCTCAAACAGAAAACACTCTGTTCCACCTTGTGATGTCATGTGGTAATACAGGAGGTGCTCCACTGTGTTTTTAAACTCCATACACTTTGCAGTCCTGGATTTGCCAATCTCTACTGAACTAAAGGTAAAAGGAGCTGTTAACTTGAAAACTACCACTTCGTGACATCACAAGGTGGAACAGAGCATTTAGAGCTTTGGAGATGGAGACAGACTAATAATAAAGTGTTACTCAAACATGTGTGAATGAAACAAAACACAACTCCAGGTATGTTTTTGAGG
>JACM01007870.1:0-11773 GCA_000787095.1 Periophthalmodon schlosseri | reverse complement strand
AGTAGGTTAGACCACTGTAACAGTCTGGTCACTGGCTTCTCCAAATAAGCAGTAAGACAGCTGCAGTACATCCAGAACGCTACTGCTTGGGTCCTGACTAGAACCAGGAAGTACAAGCACATAAGTCCTGTGCTCAGGTCTCTGCACTGGCTTCCTGTGACTCAGAGAACTTCAGGGATCAGCCTCCTGCTGATGTCCAGAGTCAAGACTAAAAATGGGAAATCAGCGTTTCAGTTTTATGCAGCTAAAACCTGGAACAGTCTTCCTGAAGATGTGAGACAGGCCAATACTTTGGCAATGTTTAAATCCAAGAACAAAACAGTTCTGTTTAGCTGTGCATATGACTGAAAGATTTTTATTCTGCACTCTTCTCTTTAACGGTTAATTTTATGATGATTATTTGTGATTATTTATGTTTTGATTTGCTGTATTGTGATTTTAATGTCTTTCTTATACTGTAACGTACTTTGAATGACTTTGTGTACGAATTGTGCTGTACAGATAAACTTCCCTTCCCTTGCCTACTTTACTGTCATAGCCCCAAAATAAGCTCTCGTCCAGTGACCCCCACTCTCCCTTCTCTTTACAAACATAAAAGCCACTTTCATTGATTTCAGTTTGAGAATTTGTCATTTAATTCAAATATATGATATATATATATTTGTGTCCTTGCAGTACTAAATAAAAGTATCTTTGTTAAATAAATCATTGTTCAAACATTTTTACTGTAATCATGCCCGACTGTACAATTTGTATTGCCCAAATTTCTATTGCCCTATTTTTTATTTCCTGTATTTTCTGCTCCAACATTTGAGTAGCATCTTTTTCACTATTACTAACTGTGAGGCTTATTTATTTCTCTCTTTTTGCCTAGGATATATATGGATATACAGGTACTGAAGAGATAATGACAAATTTCAAACCATGCAGCAAACTGTCTTTAATATTCTATTTATTTCATCATGTATGGAAACAAATGTATAAATATACATTTATACATAAAATTATATTACATTACAAAATTTACAGATGAAATAACAAACGTTTCCAAATTAGAACATTAGTTTACCCAAAAGGTCTTTTCAAATTAGAACATTAGTTTACCCAAAAGTGTCTTTTTACACAAGCTCCGTATTTTGGACATTTTCAGTCCATACAACACAGGGTTAAACAGCGGCTGCACTGTTAAAAAGTACAGAGAAAGTATAATTCGGACGAGATTTGGGACAGAACTCATATTAAACCTGCTCTGAATTATTTCAAAACTGACCCCAAAAGAGAAATTAAACAAAGAGGCCAGGTGAGGTGTGCAGGTGCTGAGAGCCTTCTGCCGCGTCTGTTTGGAGCCCCGGAAACACACTTTAAAAATACGAAAATAAGTAAAAACAATCAGACTTGATGGTAACACAGTGATCAGGAACAACTGAACAAGCCCATATATATTATTAACAGTGGTGTCGAAACAGGCCAGTTTTACAACAGCGTAGTTATCACAATACACTTTGTTAATAGTATTTCCGCACAATGGTAAGGGAGCACTGAGAGAAATCAAAATAACGATTGCTATAAATAACAAGAGCCAGATCAACGCAATGAGGATGAAAACTTTAGTGTGGGTCATTTTTGAATGATACTGCAGAGGAAAGCAAATAGCCAAATATCTGTCATATGACATAACAGCTAATGTGAGAAACTCTATGTGTCCATAATACATGATACAGAAGATTTGCAAGAAGCAAAATGGAGCTGGAACTGTGTGGAAATCTTTGAGGATTTGAAGCAGGAGAAATGGGAACAATGTAGTACTGCCGTAAAGTTCATTCACAAATAAACTACAGAGAAACAAGTACATTGGTTCGTGTAGAGTCCTGTTCAAACATATAACAACAAGGAGGAGCATGTTGGAAAGCACTATTAGAATATACACAGACATTATAATGAAGAAAGACAGCCACTTCAAAGGGCCAGTGTCAAAGTAGGCTCCCAGGAAGAAATGGGAAAACTGACTGGAGTTAGCCATAGATGTCCTTTTGGTTTGAAAACTCACCATTAAACTTAGCTTTAGCAGAATATAATAATGATGAGTTAAGCAGGGACTAAAGCAAAAACAGCATTAGCACAAAATGACAAGAAAAAGTAGTAAATTACACCATGCACATATAATCTTGAATCAGAGCAGGGCTTTAACAAGAATAAGTGTAAAACAAAACTTCGGCAACCTGTGTGTTCATCATGGTTTGATAACCACATTTACGTAATACTTTAATTAAAAACACACATTGCTCTTTACAAACAGCTTCAACTGTAAAACAAGCTCTAAAAAGTTTGTTTCCAATAATAAGACAGATTTTTATAGTGATTTTTTAGTGACAATGATATTCAATCAATTCACATTCATCAATTAAAATTCTATGTATTCTATAAGCTTATCAAAGGAAAAACAATTGCTAAAAATATCTATAAAACACAGCCTGGGGTACCTGGGATAAACAAGGAAAACAAATCAGATTCCTTCTCTTCAGTTAGATGTGTTATTGTAGAAATATTGAAGGATTACGATTGCTGAGCTTAGACAAAAACAAAGGTCTAACATTTACAGCTGTTTAAAAACTGAGAGAGAGTAGGCACTCATCTCAGCTTAGTCCAGATCAAGGTGCTAAAACCTGCTTTAGACAAAGACCCACCCCTATGTGAAACAATTCAATGACCAATCACCTTTCAAAAGCTTTGGGCACTATGGATCTTTAATTAAAAAACTTTTATTAAAACTGCCTGAGTTGTTTAACATGACAAATCAAAAGGCTAAACACATAAAAAAGAGGAAAAAAACAACAAAAACAGACTCAAAGACAAGACTTACAATGAGTAAAAAAAAAATCTAGAGAAGACTGAAGCCTGCAAATACTGACTATTTAAATGTGGCTGAGTCAGGCCTTAAACAAGCAACCCAGCATTCAAATGTGTGTAGTGTATCCACTTCAGGACCACTGAAAATTCTGGACTGTTGGAGCTCTTGGTTTCTTGGTTCCAAATGAAAAACTCCTTTGATGTTTTTCCATCAGGTTTTAGATCCCACCACAGCACTGAGATTGCTCTTATCAAGGTGACAAATAATATCCGCCTGAACACTGATGCAGGCAGAGTCTCAGTCTTGATTCTGTTCTGGTCCGTCCTATCTAGAAGACAGGGAGTACTTTATTAAAATTGGAAAATGTGTCTCAGATAAAATGGCCCTGACCTTTGGGGTGCCCCACGGGTCAATCCTGGGACCCCTGTTGTTCAATCTGTACATGCTACCGTTAGGCCAGTTAATACTCAGCACAATATGTCCTGTTGTTCAATCTGTACATGCTACCGTTAGGCCAGTTAATACTCAGCAACAATATGTCCTACCACAACTATGCAGATGACACTCAGATCTATGTCTCACTGCAGCAGGTGAATATGAACCAGTAGATTCACTCTGCCACTGCATCCAACAGATCAGTGTGTGGATAACAAATTTCTCCAGCTAAACTCAGACAAGACTGAAGTCATAGTCTTTGGCCCACAGAAACAGAGAGAAAGTGTCAGCAGTCACCTCCAAAATCAAAGGTTTACTGTCAAAATCAGACTTGGAGAGACTTATCCATGCATTTGTCTTCAGTAGGTTAGTCTACTGTAACGTCCTACTCACTGGCCTCTCCAAACGAGCGTTAAGACAGCTGCAGTACATCCAGAACACTGCTGCTTGGGTCCTGACTAGAACCAGGAAGTACAAGTCCATACATCCTGTGCTCAGGTCTCTGCGGCTCAGAGAATAGACTTTAAAGCAGCTCTGCTTGTGTACAAGTTTTTCCATGGCCTAGCAGCAAAGTACATCTCCCACATGTTGGCACATGTGCCACATGGTTCATATAGTTCATATGGCACATGTGCCATAAACATGGGGAATCAGTGTTTAGCATCTTCCTGAAGATGGGAGACAGGCCTCTACTTTGACAATGTTTAAATCCAGGCTCAAAACAGTTCTGTTTAGCTGTGCATATGACTGAAAGGTTTTTATTCTGCACTCTTCTCTTTTAATGTTAATTTTATGCTGATTATTTATGTTTTGATTTGTTTGTATTGTGATTTTAATATCTTCCTTATTCTGTAAAGCACTTTGAACTACTTTGTGTACAAATTGTGCTATAAAAATAAACTTGCCTTGCCTTTCTTTGTTCACTTAACCAGTTATACTGGTGTCAGCTGTGACGCATTCTAAAGGAGGCCTAAATATAGTTTAAAAAGATTAGAGATGTTTAGTGTTAAGTAAGAGACACTATGATACCATCTGCTAGTTATTTGTGTATATTAGTGCAAAATAGGCTGTTCAATAGGGGGAGCTATTTCATTGAAGTAAAAGCAATAATAACAGTTATGGCATAATCAGTCCAACAGTGAAATATGAAAGAAGTTAAACAGTAATTTTCAGTCTAAGACTTAAAACCGGACACATTTTGGCAGAGAGGCTATAACAGAAGCGCAATTAGGGACAGCGCAGTCACACAATAACATAAAATAAATGTGGGTTATTTTCATATAAACGCAACGTCTGGTGAGTTAGATCACTATTCTATATCAAGTTATCTTTTTATAGATAACAAACTTAACATGGAAGATCACATACATACATAACCTTTCATATGCATGTAAATGAGAAGCAACTATGAATTAATCAAGACTAAAATCATGAATAATGAGTAGAACGTGTGACGCTGCAACGTCACAAATGCTTTAAACTCAGCTCTGACAAGTTCAGAGTCAGAAACACTCCTGAAGATTTGACTTTACGCTGGTCTGTCTGGACACAAACTAAAACCATGTAGAACTAGAAAGATTTATTTTAAGAACCAGTTATACATTTTAAACCAAAGCATATTTTGCCAAACTCTGACAACTTGGATTCCATTCATGTATTACTTTTCCCACAAAGAACTGTTTTTGGACTTTGGAGTGTTTTGGACTTTGTTACCATTTATATATATATTGCATTTAGTTGAAATGTCTTGGTGAATATTTCTGATTCAGACAATAGATAGTAATTACATTCATGTTACGTCCATATGTCATTTGAGTTCGCTTTTAAATGTAACTCTTAGGAAACTTGTTGCATTTTTATTTACATGCTATAATCTTTAAAAATCTTTAGAAAATAAAATCAAGGACATGAGTCCATTTCTTTGAGGAAGGCTCTACTTTTGAGAATATATAGACAAAATGCACAACTAAACCTGATCATTGATCTTTTGATCTTTTGGGTTTTCAAACTCAGTAGTTACAGGTACAGGTGAACTAGGTCTCTATATTTTGTCTTTTGAATCTTTGGCAATACATGTTTGCATAGAATTCTGACCTGGTCTCCATTTCTGTGTTTTCATCTTTAGAGCAGAGAATGTGTAATTCACGAGTACATTGAATTCAGTTCCTTAAGTCACTATTTTTGCCTGTTTTCATGATGACAGTTCAACATGTATGATTAACATTCATTATCACATCAATGGAATATTTGTTTTTTCCAGTTTGCCTCAGCATCCGAGCATATTAACACACTTGTCAGAACAAAGGAGGATCAGTTAAATAGATGTACGTCATATAACAATGTTTAAGTTTTACACGTATTTCTTTTGTGGAGTTGAAATTCAGTTTTATTCGCTGCATTTAGAGTTTAATCCTATGACGCTTTCTGGTGGGTAGTGTCTGCAACTATGAACTTTAAGTGGGTGCATCCACAGCTGCTGCCTAGTGGCCCCAGAGGTGTTTGTTACTTACTTTTGAAATGCCTGAGCCTCTGAACTCCACTTTTCCATATTACTTCACATTGTCAGCCTATATTGATGTCGGGGGGTTCCGGTACCTGTTATTCCTGATTATTCTTTGTTTGTTCTTATGTATCATTGGTGCTAACTCATTGCTTGTGTACGTAATTTCTGTAAACCGCAGTCTGCACGAGCCCATGTACATTTTCCTCTGCAGTTTGTTCATAAATGAAGTGTATGGCAGCAGCGCTCTGTTCCCGCTGCTTTTAGTGCAAATTCTGTCGGACGTCCACCAAGTTGCTGTTCCCCTGTGCTTACTGCAAAATTTCTGTCTCTTCGCTTATGGAGCCGGTGAGCTGTTGATTCTTGCTGTGATGTCATATGACCGCTATCTCGCCATATGTTGCCCTCTCGACTACCAAGCCCGCATGACGCCCAACAGAATTTCTTTTCTTATTGCACTGACTTGGGTTTGTCCATTGGTTCTTTGCATAGTCATGACGTCTTTGAGCGCCACTTTACACCTTTGCAATAATGTCATTCAAAAAGTGTACTGCGATAACCACTCCATTACGAAGTCAGCTTGTACTGACACTTCACTCATCAACGCTTGGGGCCTCCTCATCACATCTCTCTCCGTTTTTCTGCCTTTAGTCGTCATTTCCTACTCCTATGTGCTTATTTTAAAGGTGTGTTTCTCTGGCTCGAAGCAAACACGGCAGAAGGCTGTGAGCACGTGCTGTCCACACATTGCGTCACTGTTGAACTTCTCCTTTGGGGCATGTTTTGAAATCCTTCAGAGCCGGTTTGACATGAGCGGTGTGCCAAATGTGCTCAGAATTATTCTGTCGTTGTACTGGTTAACGTGCCAGCCACTGTTTAACCCTCTGCTGTACGGCCTAAACATGTCCAAGGTCCGCATCATTTGCAAAAGTCTTTTCTTGAGCCATGTCTAAGAAGTTTTTACGAGATTGCTTTGCCTTGAATGCCCCACAGTATGGCATTAATCTTTTCTATATCCATGGAGACAAGGAGGAGATGCTGCCTGGAGAGGTATCCCCGCTGGTTTTTCAAGGTATTTTTAAACATAAAAGACTGGGATTTAATAAATGCAAGATAGATAAGTTTAATGCCATACTGTGGAATATTCCAGCATGGCAATAATATCTCCACGTGGACAGGATGGTAGCAGACCCATGATGCAAAGATTGTTGAAGACAGCATCCTGATTACTTAGTTAATAAGCACATTTCATGACTATTAGAGGCCAGAGCTTTGCCGCCACAGTAACAACAAGCAAACGTGACATGACAGAGACCCAGTACCTTTTATTAATGCTTGAAACTCAAATTTTAGATCTGTATCGCAATTAGGGATCGGACAATAAACAATAATATCGTTTATCGTGATAAAAAGGGTTGACAATAATCGTTCGTGGGACATTTTATGAAATCGTGATAATCGGCAACAAAGCCTTTATATCACCTGAATGAGCAGAAAAAAATGACTTGTCCACAGGGGAGTCAACGGGGGGAACAAAGGGGTCTGTTGTCCAGGGCCCCAGGGTCTTAGGGGCCCAGAATTGGACCGTCTTCCTATTAATTTGTATTACAGGGGGGCCATGTGAGGCTTATTGCCCCAAAATGGCCTTCAAATTTCAATAGACGGCCCTGCTCATCCATGATATTATCTGTTAAAGTTATAATTATTCATATCCATAACAACTTTAATCATTATCGTGATATAATCATCAATCACAATTATTTTGGCCATGATAATCGTCACACAAAATTTCAAAATCATCCCAAGCCTAATTACAATATTTGTGGTTCTGATTACTAGAGTAGTGCCGATGATAATTTGAGCTACTTAAGTATTAGGCCCCTTTGCCACAGTTTGGACACCCCTGTCCTACACAGCAGTTGTGCTAATGTAATGTGTCTTTTTAGGGTGACTATACAACATCTGTCCAGAAACTGTTGGAAGGTGCTATCTAATAAACATTTATTGATTGACTATGGCTTGTTGCTAAATCTGGTGCATTTACAGAAATGTTAATTAATGTACCCTGTCTCTGGCAAATAAATAAATAAATGATTAAATCCTTACCCGAACTCCTTCATACCACCCTCTACAGAGCACTGTGAAAAAACAACATGACCAGTGACACCCGCGGGACCAGGTGAATCTCTTTAATTCATTTTCCACACAACAAGCGTTTACACAGATCTTTGATTTTAGACATTTTGAGTCCATACACGACTGGACTGAACAAAGGCTGAACAGTTAAGAAATAAAGTGTCAGCAGAATCCCTGCCACACGATTGATAGAGCTCATGTCAAACCTGCTCTGAAAAATCTGGAACGAACAGCCAAAGGAGAAGTTTAGCACAGACAGCAGGTGAGGCGCGCAGGTGCCCAGAGCCTTGTGCCGCGTGTCCATGGACCCACTAAAACACACTTGAAGAATACGCGCATATGTGAACAAGATGAGGCTGAGGGTAGGGACCACGGAGAGAATAGTGTAGGACAAACCAAAGATGTTGTTTGCTTTAGTGTTGAAACAGGCCAGTTTAACAATGGAGTAGTTCCCGCATATAATCCTGTCTATTATGGTGCCACACAGTTTTAAAGGCGCACTCAAAGACGTCATAACTGCAATTCCCACAAACGCAACAAACCAGCTCAGGAAAATGAGGACAGACACTTTAGTGACATTCATTTTAGTGTTGTACTGCAGTGGAAAGCAGATAGCCATGTAGCGATCGTATGACATGGCCGCTAACATGAAAAACTCAGCACTTGCATAGTGGTACATGCAGAAAATCTGTAAGAAGCAAAAAGGAATTGGAATCAAGTGTGAGTCTGACAATATTTGGACCAAGAGAAATGGAAATAACGTAGTGCTGCCGTACAATTCATTCACAAATAAACTACAGAGAAAAATGTACATAGGTTCATGTAAAGTTCTGTTCAAACATATAACAAAAATAAGGAGCAGGTTGGAAAGCACTATCAGAACATACACAGACAGTATGATAAGGAAATACAGCCACCTCAAAAGCCCAGTTTCATAGTAGGCTCCCAGAGTGAAGTGGGAAACCTGACTGGAGTTAGCCATTGTTCATTTAAAAATAAGCATTTAATCAACACTGCAACATTGAAAATATAGATTTTTTTACTGTGCTGTGCTGACTTTCAACAACTACAACATTATTGGTTAAATACAATTTAAACATACATTTGTGAAGATAAAAAAGTATACAAAATGTGTTTACATCAGATTGACATATTGCTAGTGTGAAATAAGTTTTGACTTGTTTAGAATTACTAATCATGCAGTGCTATTAACTTATACGTAGTGAAACATTAGCAGTTCATCTTAGAAATTAGTTTAATTGACTATACATAAAATCAAAAGACAATATATGGTTAAAATTAAGCATACATTTCTTCCAAGAAATTTTGGACAAACCAATCAAACTTAAATAAATCTGAAAATGAAAGTATATTCAGATATACTGACAAATCAACACAGATCACTTTTATTCAGAGCATCATTCTGCGCCCAACCAAAATGTTAACTCAAAATTTAAAAAAATAAAATAAAATACAATAATGTTGCCCAATCAAGACCTAGCTTCTTTCTACATAATGCCAAATAAAACAAAAGTTATGCTTATCAGAGCCACAAAACGCAGTAAACATTCAGACCTCGAGTGCAGCAGAACTGTGCCCAAGGACTTCTGTAGTGTCTAGCTTTATAAAGACTGTCGCCATATCATAAACTATGACTCAGAACAGAAGAAAGAGCCATGAATTATTCAAGTATAGCTTTTTTTTCCCATGAGAGCCACAGCCATGTGAAAGCCACAGTGAACAAAATTAGATCACTGCACACTGTTTGCATCTAATAATAAAATATTATACTCGAAATATTATTCCCGGAAGTAAGAGCTTGTTCTGTGCTCTGCTTGACTGAGCTTTTCTTGTGCCTGAAAATGTTTGCAGGTTAATGTCTGTGTAATCCCTCAGTCGTACTATGCAGGTTAATATTAACTATCTGCCAAAAGGTTTGTGAGAGTCAAGGTTCGTGAGATATTTCATGCCGCTGGACTGATTTTCACTGTTAAAGCAATAGCACTGTTCCGCGACATATAAACAAACAGCGCTGTGTGACGCCATTGGGCCATGGCTCAGTTTGGTTGTGCAGGTGTGAATGTGGGCCATAGAGTGTGGGCCATAGAATGCTCCACAATCGTGCTTGAAGCTTTAATTCTTGCCCAGGTTAAATGTGGCACATGGCTACAGGCCTGGTCTTGTTTAGTCAGAATGAGTTTTATTGCCTTTGTCAATGTACAGAATTCACAAACTAGGAACTTGCGTCAGGTGGTATGGTCCAACATAAAACAATGAATGATAATAGTAAAAATAAGCTATGATCAAATAAAAATATTAGATTAAACCTGTAAACCCTTGCAACCCTTACGGCCGTGAAGGGCACGCTTCAGTGGGAGGGCTTCCAACCATGGTTTGATGTGATTCAATATTTCCGGTGTGACATTGTAGATAAATGTTTCTGTCTCATGTTAACTTTGCAGGGAGGGTTTGATGTGATTCAATATTTCCGGTGTGACATTGTCTCCTGTTAACTTTGCAGGGGTCGCTGGAGGGCCATTTAACATAATTCACATCTCATAATGTCCAGGTCACTAAAATATACAAATGCTACATTGGGTAGATCTAGATTCAACGATGTTTGAAAAAGTTATAGGGATTTTTATACCTTCAAAATGGCTGCTTCGTTAAGAGCTGACTACGACCTGAGACTTACGTAAATTCTTTTAACAATCCAGATATCTGACCCTAGGACAAGTTTGTTACTGTACAAGGCTACATTTTTCATATCAGCACAACTTGATTCAAAATGACCGCCTTCACGTCGGAGATAAGGTGTGGTCCCTATACACTTTTTTACTCCAGGGCACATAAACTATGTGTGTACCAAATTTCATTGGATTACGACAAACAAAAATTTTTGCCTCCCCATTGACTTTTTTAGTTTTGTGCCCACAATGAAATTATGTAAGATTGGAGGGGGCCTAAGGTATTTTAATTTTCCAGAGGGTACCACTGAGCCATCTGGCAACGTTATGTAAATAAAATTTCAATCTCAAATTTTGTGCCTATTTTCGAGCAGTTTTTCTTTCTTTCAGGAGTGATTTAGTGAACAGAAAGGAATAATAATCATATTTTTTTTCTTTAATATTTTATATTCAAACAATAAAAGTTAGAATGATGTGACTTTGTCACATTGTTCCTTATTATGAAGAGCCTCTGTAAATTCTTTCACAAGTTCACGACAAATAGATTGGCTCTTATGAATTTTTTTATTTTTTTATTTGAAGAGGGAGCTATAGAGCCATACATTTCCTGTCATTACAACCAGGTCAGGAGTGTGCACGCGCGCTTCATTAGGCCCATTCAAATCCGACGTTTATGAAACACCGAATTTTCAAAATTTTTCTAAACATTGACATTTTGTTGAAAAATCACCATGACCACCCCTAACATTTTATTTAAAGTTTGAAGTGTTTTTAATTTTTGAAGTGGCACTACTGAGTCCTCCTTCAATATTTTTTCGTGGTGTCTTCACTTAAAATTAGAGCTCACTGATCTCTAATTTTTGATACCAATTAATTGTCTTTACATTATTGTTTACTGCTTGATTTTTGCGATTTTCCTAAAAAAATGTATTGAGCATTAAGTCATCTCAATCACAGTCACACCATTTTGTGACTTAGAAAATATATTTTTACACACATTTCTGATTTTTGTCAGGTTCAGGCCATACATAGGTGTGTTGAACAGCGGTTGACATGTCAGATGATATAATGATAAAATTATTCTCAACATTTGAGGCAAATGGCTCAGGTCAAACCTGGTTTGAAAAATTTGGAACGAAAATCCAAAAGCAAAGTTTACAACAGAAA
>KN474155.1:0-26215 GCA_000787095.1 Periophthalmodon schlosseri | reverse complement strand
TCCCGGACCTCCCGTATGATCGCTCAAAGAATTCTATTTAATACCGTCAATAAAAAACTAAAACGTACTCATCTTCATTCTGTCTAAACTTCATTTCAGGGTGAAGAGGGCCCTCAAGGACCACCGGGTGAGCCGGGCGATAAAGGAGACAAAGTAAGTGCTTGGTCAATATTTTTTAGTTTAGTTCAAGGATCAAGTTATCTCTTCTATTGGTACAGTTTTAGGACTGCGTAGGCCCAGTCGTGTTTGATGTCTCTGAAATAAAGTCCACAAGGGCAGATTGAGATGGTTTGACTTTGGCAGAGACGACGGAACACACTCGGCATAAAAGACGCTTATAGTGCTTCTAGGTCTAGGAGTTGACCAAATGTGTTGTAGCGAAAGAGCATAAAAAGCATAGGAATTTGCCACTATATATTTTTTATCTTGCATATTAAAAAGAAGTCTTCAAAGTCCATTCTGCCTGCCTCTCACATGAAAGTTAGATTGATGTTACGCCGTTGTTGGAAGTGCCCTTACATGGATTTGCTTTTGTTGTGCAGGGCGACCGCGGTATCCAGGGGCCGCAGGGAGCGGTGGGCAAAAAAGGCGAGAATGTGAGTTTTCCCAGCTCCATGTGGATCTGCTGATATCTGACAAGAATAACAAATACATTTTTTTGTTCTGCTCTTACAGGGGCTGCCGGGGATTGATGGGAAAGATGGCACACCTGGTATTCCTGGAATCAAGGCAAGGGTTACCAGCTTTAGAAATGAGCAATGTTTTCTACTTCTGACAGAGGCTTTTCTAATGCTGATTTCCTGTGTGTAGGGTGCTCCCGGTCAGGCCGGCAGACCTGGCCCACCTGGTCCACAGGGAGCCGCAGTGAGTGATCCCGGATTCTATGTTTATTTAATCAGCTTTGTAACAGGCCGGTCACAGCTAGGGATGTGGCGATAAGCAATAATATAGTTTATCGTGATAAAAAGGGTCGACAATAATCGTTCGTGGGACATTTTATATAATCGTGATAATCGCCAACAAAGATAATCGCCATTGTACCGCCAGAATGTGCAGAAAAAAACGTACTTATCCACAGGGGAGTCGACAGGGGGGACAAAGGGGTCTTTTGTCCCGGGGTTTAGGAACTCTCTTCTATTAATTTTGTATTAGAAGGGGGCCCATGTGAGGCTTCTTTCCCCCCGGGCCCCCAAATTTCAGTTGACGGCCCTGCTCATCCAGAACATTCTCCGCTAGATTGTAGTTGTTTTCACTGATGACAAAGTATAAGACTATAACAGTTCTTTAAGCATGAAACTTATCCATAAGATTAAAATTATAATTATTCATATCCATAACATTTTAAACTGTCAGCAACTTTAATAATTATCGTGATATAATTGTTAATCGCAATTATTTTGGCCATGATAATCGTGACACAAAATTTCAATATCGTCCCATACGTAGTCACAGCATGGAGCGCAGCGTTAGCCCTACTGCTTTGGCAAATATAGTGTTTTAGAAGACGTAGATGAGATTTATTCCCCAAAAAGATATCTTACTAAATTTATATGAGATCTGTTAAGTGGTTTGCTAAAAACAAATATTGAATCATTAAAGTATAAGGCTCTACCTGATGAACATAGTGATGTGCTAAGTTAGGAAAAATACATCTTAAAAAGGCCAAAACGATGTAAAAACTTTGACACCACGATTATGTCATTGTTACTTTAATCAGCGTGTGCTCAAAAGGGGATACGCAGCTTGACATATCCTTTAAATAGTGTGTTTTTCTTTCTGGGCAGTTATCCAGAAACAGTGACCGCTCACCTGCGCACTTTAGAATTTAAACCTCCTTGAAATAGCATTCCCCGGACCAACAATTTATCACAATCATAGCAGAGGCTGTACACACAAACACACACACACACGCGCCTCTGAGGTCTTGTGTTTGTGTTTGTGAGGACGCTGCTCTGATGAGGGGGTAATGGGCCATGAGCGTCTCTTTGCCGTACGGTCGCCGCAGTCCCTCTAACACTGCCCCAAACTCAAACGCCATTTAGCCTGAACTTTACGCATATACACTCACATAACCACACGAGTTTGTGTACGTGCGGGGGGGGAATTAAAACTGCAGCCCGGAATCAGCACCATATTGTGTAGCGTCAACATTTGAAAACAGAATACATGTTCATAAAAACCTTCGAAAAATATATGAACTGACTTGTATGTTTTAGGGATTACCTGGAAGTCCTGGTACAAAGGGTGGACCTGGTGACAAGGTAGATATATATATATATGTGTAATCAATATTTCTTTTTATATTTGACCTGGTAACATTTTGCTTAAAACTTCACAATGACGTCCTTAAAAAAAAGTGCATATACACACACATATTTGGAATTTTGCGTATAATGTTTCGAAGCAAAAGAATCTTATATTCAAATCCCTAATTTGTCTCGTTTTTTTCTGCTTGTAACTTTACTTTCTCTCCTTTTGTCAGGGAGAAACTGGTCCAAGAGGACATGTTGGCGTGGCTGGAGCCCCTGGACCATTGGTAACAACCTCCATTATTTATATTGTGAATCTGTGGACCATATTATGTAACGATTTTGTGTTGTAGGGTGAGCCTGGTCTTCCCGGAGAGGCTGGCATGGAGGGAGTCCCTGGGCCAAAGGTACATTAGCATTTAGCAATAACAATTAGTTCAATTCGTAATGAGGCTGGAGCTTCATACTCACTTTTACACAGGGAGATAGAGGCCAAAGAGGAGCTGTGGGTGAGCCTGGACCTATTGGCAAACCTGTAAGTAAACAAGCCGTTTTACTTTCACGTGTTATATTCACAAACTATACTTAACACATACTTAAAAATGTGTCCTGTTAGGGAAGTAAAGGGGAGCGAGGACCTATTGGGATTCCAGGACCTCAGGGAATCGGCGGAACCAAAGGAGACAAGGTGTGGATGGTTTCTTATTCGTTTTTTTTCTGTGCATAACTTTCAGTAGTTCCATTTTAGCTCCATCTTTTGTATCCACTTCTGTTGCACTACACCCATAAATCTCTACTTTTCATTTATCGGGCATACACAGATTTGTCCATTGGGGGCAGTGTTTACCCAAGTATTAAACCCATACTGTCCAAGATGCATTAAAAGCAGAGGGTAAAATTATATCTAAGCAACCATTTCTTTTTCTTAGCACTACAAAGAGCCAATTTCTCTCTCTGATCTTGCAGCCTTGAATCAACATAATATGTACTTTTTTCTTTTGTCTACTGCGCGCAAACTCACTGTGAATTTCTTTCAGGGTTTCCAAGGAAAGCCTGGGTCAAAGGGAGATGTGGTAAATTAATCATGATAATTATAAAGTCTGTATTTTCAAATGTACCAAGCTACTCTCAACACATTTTGTTTTGTTTTTGCCTGTTCAAGGGTGACCCAGGTGTCGAAGGATTAGCTGGTGAGAAAGGTGAAAAGGTAAAATTACACTACCCTTATATTACTGACATATATTCAAACAAAAACGATCATAATTTCTCATTCAATTTGATTTGTGTTTGTGAAAAAATGTCCTTGCTGTGACAGGGAATCTCTGGTGAACCTGGACCCAAGGGACAGGTGAGTCATTCCTGCAGATATCACGATTTCTTGTGAAGTTAAATCCTATGTATTTACTCTCTACTCTATATTTGTTTACAGCAAGGGATTAGGGGCGACACAGGGCACAACGGTCCAACTGGTGACCCAGGCAAACCGGGAGATCAGGGTCCACCAGGCCTGCCCGGTCCTCGGGGACTGAACGGGGAGCGGGGAGTGCCAGGCATGCCAGGAATCCCCGGAGCATCGGTAAGTCTGGCCTACTCTCGATCAAAGCCATAAACTCGTACAGATGCACAAACAATGCGCAGATTGATTACCAGAGCAGACGACAGCTGTGCTCCTGTCATCCTCCATGCTTCTCTCCTCCAGGGACGTGACGCATCAGACCAGCATATCATTGAGGTGGTGCTGAAGATGTTGCAAGGTGAGCATCTAGACCTAAACTTTGAAGGACAGATTCGTTAGTGTTGTTTGTTGTTCTTTCATCTGAGCTATAATTGGATATCAATGGGCCCTTTTATTAACTGAACCTTATGGTGCAGAGAGGCTAGCAGCAGTAGCAGTGAGTGCCAAGAGAGCAGTGCTTGGTGGAGCAGGTGTGATGGGACCTCCAGGCCCCCCTGGTCCTCCTGGTGCACCTGGTGGTCAGGGCCCTCATGGACTGCCTGGGCCTCGTGGTATTCCTGGAATCATTGGAGCTCCTGGACAAATTGGAAACACAGGACTTAAAGGTAACTATCAATGTGATTACCGGTAAATGTGTTTTGACCTTTAGTGACGGGCCGAGCATAATAAAATGTACCCCTTCCCCAAAGGAAAAAGAGGAGCAAAGGGGGACAGAGGAGATCCAGGTAAACCCCATCCAGGACCTCCCGGACCACCTGGATTACAAGGTAACACGACCACTGCCCAAGTGCACTTGAGTGCCGTTTGAATGTAAATTGGTTTCTAAACTGGCCAAATGGGGACCAGGGTAAAGCCAAAGGACTTTGTTTTAAAGCTTTCACCACATGAGAGTCTTCTCAAAGGCATTTTAAAGCATCATTAACTCCAGTCATTTAACAGATGCTCTTGAAAGTAATAGGATTGCAACAGTGCACGCTATCTTAAGTGGGAGAAGACACAGTCACCCAGGGTTAATGTATGCACACACATCTGTGTAATTTAATACCACTCCACAAATTCAGAAGACCTGTTTTAAAGCTGGAATCTATCAGTTTTGATCATTGTCAATCTCGGTGTACAGGCTGACTAAAAATGTAACTGATTACAGGTCCTCCTGGTGTTGATGGTGTGGCTCGGGATGGACGGCCTGGGGAGAGAGGACCTCAGGGAGCAGCTGGAGAGGCCGGTCGGCCCGGTAAAGCCGGTCCACAAGGTCTCCCGGGATACTGTGAGGCCGCTATGTGTCTGGCTGCATCAGCGTATACCTCTCCACGACTACAGGAGGCAGGAAGGATCAAAGGACCCAATGTTTAGAGAGCGGCCTTATTGGCAACAAGTGAGACGAGAGGAGAGAAACCAAGAACATGAACGAAGGAGAGACCACTCTTCTTGTAGATGGACAACATCCAGGTGGAGGGGACCGTACACAGACTGGATGTAGTGCCCCTGTCGTAAGTGACGATCTGACGTTTTGACTGGTGGGACTTATTTTGATCTTAATCCCAAACATCACCATGACAACAGCAGCTCATAGCCTCCCACTACCTTCTAAATTCTCCAGTGTTTTGGATGATGCCAGAGTCAGTCCTGCCACATATCCTACTCCGGTTTCAGCAGTGAAAAAGGAGCGCTCTTGATGTCACCCACTACAGAACGAGGGAGCTGAGGTTATCGTGGTTTAAGGTGCTTTTCTTCCCACAATGCTTTGTGTGTAACATTTGACCTGATTAAGTATTTTTTACCAGACCAAACAATAAAGGACATCTGTACTGTACTTTGTTATCATGAGTATTTGGACCATTGTGTCTGTAAGGTTAGGCCAAATCCCTTACTTACCTCATGAGTGCTCCATTCCCTCTACCAAGTCTCATTTTAGAAACTAACTACTAGTTTTATCTTTGCTCTTGTTGCCTGGCAACAGTGTATCCTGACAGGCCCTCCCATCTCCCACAATGCAGTGCTGTAAATCTTTGTAAATGTGTGTTGATTATTATGTAGAGAAAAAAGAAATGGGTTACGATATGCTCCAACAAAAATCCTGTGAATGACCTAAACGAGTAATAAAAAGAACTTTTCCAAGTTTTTCACTTTCAACTTTTCACTTTCAACTGGATTCAGAGTCTCGATGTGCTCTCTATGCCACTGTCGACTTTCACAGGCTGAATTATGTTTATGGACACAAGCTATTTATTGTTCTTAATCATCTGTAATATGATTGTTTTTTTGGTTTTCAGGGCCTGGACCAATAAAGAGGAAACTTTTGTAAAATCCATGTTTTTTCTATCTCTCACATGAGAAGCTATACGGCTCAATATTTTTAAAGCTATAGACATATTTATTGTAAATAAAATATGCAATTACACACTAAAATGGCCCTGCATACTTGTTTGCAGTGAGGAACAACCACACTTAAACGCATACACTGGTGTTTCTCAAACTGTGGTTTGTGGTGCCTTCATGTGGTGTGCGAGGTCTTCTGCAGTGTTAATGTTAGCTTGCATTCTCATTCTCATTCTTATAATTGCACAGTTTACATTAGGACTGTTATGCCCAGCGGTTTTACTGCCTATCTCCAGAATAATAAGATTTGAAACTTTACCAAGCATCCTCCATGATTGTACTGGTGACTTCTGTAGCCATGGCTCACAGCATTTAGCAACATTTTATCTGCGTAAAAACATTAAGTATAGCTCTTCGTGTTTAAAGACATTTCCAGATGGTGTGAACCAGATGATGATTGAAATGGCAGTAACATGTGTTGGTGTTTCTATTGAAAACTACTCTCTCATTATCATTATGTACGACAGCGGAGGCTAAATGTCAGCGCCGAGTCTGTTGTGTGCGTGGTGAATAGCCTTAATTATATTTTTTTTCTCCTCAACAACTGTATAGTGAGCGTGACAGATGTCTTTAAGAACTACTACGCTTTATATCATTTGAACAGGATGCTTCACAATTACAATTTTCATTTAACTCTTGAGGTTAAGTAGCAAAAAAGATCAAATTGGTCAAACACAAATAAATCATTTCTCATAAATAATTTGCCAACTAACAAATTGATTTATTGAGGGGGGGTCATTTCTGTTGCTTTTTTGGCATTTGTCTTTTGTCAAATATTACAAAAGTAAAAAATAGCCATAACACAAATATATACATAAAATATATACAAAATGATCCGATTTTGTACCATCAAAATGTACCACAACATTTACAATTTCTAAGTAAAATGGATGTCACAGAAATGAAATAGCAGGTGTAACATACAGTAATGGCCTAGTGCACAGTACTAAGCACAAGTGAAATATATGAAAATGAAAAACACAGCTGTGTGAACGTTCATAGTAAGAATACACTGCCACTTAACGAAAGGCCTTTGTTCCAGTGTGGCCCTTGAGTTGGGTGCTCGACAGTAGCTGCTTTATTTTAATATTGATGCGTGATTTAATGATAATAATCCAGGATGTGTAGCTTGTTTTTTCCTTCCAGCTCTTTGCATCAGTCCTTTCGATCCCTCTGTCCATAGACTCTACCAGGGGCCCTTCACAGGTGGACCTTTAGGACTGTACTCTACTTGATGGCTCATACAGTCCCCTGGATTACAGCGGCCATCATTCCCCTTTGAGCCAGGTGCTCCGGGAGGGCCTGGGATCCCAGGAACGCCCTGTTGGCCTACAGGTCCTGGAGGTCCCATCTTTCCATAACCTGGAGGTCCTGGAATACCTGTGAGAAGACAAGATGAATAGATAAAAGGTAAAACAACTTCTTGTTTAAAGTGGTTGATGAACTGTCTCAAAAAGTTTCTCAGTTATGAAATGTTAAAAAAATAAAATACTCCCTCATTAAACACAGCTCGTCTGTTATCAGCAGAGAGCTGTAGGATGAGAAAGCTATGCTAATCCTAGTGGCAATCAGCACAAGCGTTTGTTATTATGAAACCCGACTCAAAACTGGCAGAAATCTTAAGCATCAGGTGCAAGTTGCAAATACATGTCAAGCATAATAAACAATGTGACTGCAGTGTTACTGATGCTCATGGTTCAAATCTCTTACAAAGAAATATGAACAGCCGGGGTCAGAAGATAAACTAAAAACAAGTACACATGTTTACATTTACCTAGAGCTGGAGAAGACCTAAGATATCTGTGGTTAACTAATGGCATGCTCTGTGCACTAATTAATCGACTAAAAGGGGGTGGGGCTAAAGCTCTCAAGATTTTCAGGATGACGCACAAAAACTATATATAGAGTAAATAAAACATCTGCAAAAGTGAAAAGGCAGATTTAATTCTTCAGTCACTCCCAAAACTCCAGCTAACCGACTCCATGCTTTCTCCTCTTTGGTGTGTGTATATATATTATATATTTATATATATATTCATATAATAATAATTTGTTGACAACAAAAATTAGGTCGACACCATTCACTGATTAATCAGCCAAAGACACTTATTAATAGTAGTTTGCAAGTTTTTTTTACCCGGTGAACCAGGAGGTCCTACATCTCCCATTTCACCAATTCCTTTATCTCCTTTTTCTCCCGGTGGTCCTCGTGGTCCTTTAGGCATATAGGACAGATTAGAAATATGTTCCAACAAAAAACGACAGCATTTGTGAATGAGGCTCACCAGCTGGTCCTGGTCCACCAGACCGGCCCTGTCTGCCGATGTGTCCGGGCATGCCAGGGGATCCAGGGGCCCCTGGACTGCCGGGGATCCCATCTTTACCTGGAGGCCCGGGGCGCCCCGGAGAAGCCACCATTTCTACTGGCATCTGCATTCGGGACATGTAGTAGGCCATTCTCTCTGAAGAGGGATACATTGAACCCATTTAACATACATACAACATACAACAATAACATAGAATAAAAACTCCCTCACCATCAAATATCTTGATAACTTGCTGCCGTATGAAGTTCTTGATTTCGTCATAGTTCACCACAGCCTTTGCATAGATAAAGAAGTTACAAGAACCAACATTAATCAGTGAAGTTAATTAAAATATCCATTATTTACATGAGCAGCTGGAGCTGCCACTGGCTACTCTAACAGTGTCAGTCCCATTTTGCATAAATCTGAACAGTTTTTAAAAGTTACACAGCGACACCAGGGTAACATAGAATGTAAAGTCGTTTCCTAGCTTACGTCATTTCCTGGTATTCCTGGTGATCCAGGTGGTCCCGGGAGACCTTCTGTGCCAGGGCTTCCTCTCTCCCCCCTGGGCCCCGCTGGCCCCACCATGGGCTGTGCGTCTTTGCTGTGGTACCCCCCTCCTCCAGGAGGCCCCGGTCGACCTCTTTCACCTGGTGACCCTCTCTGACCAGGGGGCCCTGGTTCACCCTATGCAAAAAGGAACAAGTACATAAATACCACTTCATATACTGCAGTTTTACTGACAGTAGTAAATAGTGTATGAAGAAATCTGTGAGTCTGCCGTCCTGTGCCGCCCTCCGAGTCCTGTTTCCTATGGACATGTTTAAATTCTGACTTTGATTGTGAAAATGGCTTTAATTGACAAACTCCAATGCCAACTGATTAGATGACTTTCAGTTTCTTCATAGATGGATATGATTAAATACAACATGACATATCTTTAAATGTTTACTAAACACACAATTCTGACTTTATTCATATGACTTTTTGATTCATTGTTTCAGTAAAATGATGTTTAATTTGATTTGAATTCCTCAGCAGGAGTGAAAGCCTTTTTTCCCATGAAAAAATTGTCTCCAAAATGCACTGCATTAGCAACAGTGATTTATGGAGAACAAAGCAGCCATAATGGACGTCTAATGTTTACATGTCACAGACAGAGAACTGGCTCTTGAAATGGAGAAGCGAGAGAAGAATAGAGGAGTCCATCCTCATCTTCTGTCTCTCTTCTCTTCTTCTGTGCAGCTAAAGCCCTGACAATGGCATCCTGTCAGTGTGACAAATAGCCTCATCTAGCATCTCCCCTCATGCTTAATAGCATTATCCTAGAGGCAGAGAATAACTTTATCACTGTACTGAGTCTCCAAAAGCCTTTGCACACGGCACACAGACCCAACAGGAGTTACCTACAGAATGTTAGTAAGGGTGACCAGGGTGAAGTGAGGTGAAAAGAGAATGTGACTGTCTTTGGATTGTCCAGGGATAATGAAATTATTTAGTGCATTGACTGTATAATGACCAGTGCTGAGTGGGCAGAAAAAGTGGCAACTGTGTCCAGTATAGTGGTTGAACCTGAGTCTCTAAAAGAAGCACAAGGGTGTATAAGGATTCACTGGGGGTAGAGGAGAAGCTGTACAGTCATGAATTACTCTGAAGCATGCTGAGTGTGCACTACCTTTTGACCCGGCTGTCCAGTGTCCCCGGGTGTGCCCGCGGCTCCCTGTCAGAAGCCAAACAAGTTCACATTTATCAAAGACATGAAGGATGTACAGAGGACCAGATCAATACAGCTGTCTGAGTCTAATGGGTGCAAATGTTCCATTACTCACATCTTTACCAGCGGCACCATCGCTCCCCGGATCGCCCTAAATACAAGACCGAATTCAGACTCATGACAAGGTCACTTAAACAGGCATATCAAACCACTGTTTGTTTGACTTGTGATGGAAGAGGAGGTTACTGACCATTTGGCCTGGATGTCCAGGAGGTCCTGGAGGTCCCACCATGCCAGGTAAACCTCTTTCACCAGCCTGACCCTTGTCTCCTTTGGTACCCTGGACATCAAAATTTAAGTTATATTTAAAAAATGGAATAAGTATGTGTGGTCCTTAGCATTATTTAAGGCATTTGCAAAAATATACAAAACAAAGGTACACGTCTGAACGGTTTGAAGCAGGGGGGCCTGCTGCCAAAAAAAAAAACGTACCACTCCGCTTGGACCGGGGGGACCGGGGGGCCCAGCTGAGCCTGTGGAACCCTGATAATAGAAGTGAAGTCAATCTTGTCAACACTGGGCTGACATTTAAAGCTGAATAATGAGATTTAAATAAGAAATAAGACCAACTTACAGCATGTCCAGGAGGTCCTGGTCGGCCCTGCAGACCTGGAGTACCGGGGTCACCCTGAAAAGGTCACAACTTGACATTTAGATTCACTCTCTGAGTTTGCATATAGTATAAGCAGCATATAGTGTAAAATGTATGTGCACTTCTTCGATTGTAGTCCTCACCTCATGACCTGGCCTGCCTGGTGGACCAGGAGGACCTGAAGGGCCTATTTCACCCTGAACAAATGAACACATAATTGCGATTCAATGTTAGAAAATTCACATGTAAATGAAATCAGATAACATGAAGTTAAAATAAAAACAATAACAAAATGAATAAATATAAATAAATACATAAATAAACAAAGACTATACTGGCCAACCTTTGCTCCGGGGAAGCCCACATGACCAGTTTTTCCCTTAAAACCCTGAGGGGAGACATCACACAAATTGGTGCTTTACCAAAATATTAGAAGACCAAGATGTTCCAGAGAAGGACAGCAGCACGTGCTCTTGGGTTAAACATGCAAACATGTTTATGATGGTAAGAGTTTATGAGGATACTCACTGGGATTCCCCGTGGTCCCACTGGACCCGCAGGCCCTGGTTCACCCTAACAAGAAAAGGTAAATCAAATAAAGTAGCATACTTAAACTACGAATTCTGAATAGGAATTCTTTACTTTTATGTATACTTTATTAGGCCAGAGTGAGCCCATGCAGATGAACACATACAACTTACACGTAGCCCTGGTTTTCCAACTTTTCCATCAATGCCTTCAAGACCAGGGGGGCCCTGTCAGCAAATACACAGCTCCAGTAAGTTCATGGGCTCCCATATTCATATTTAATAAAAGAAACTTAGAGACTAGAGATGCTTGTACCATTAACCCTGGAGTGCCAGGTGAGCCTGGGGGTCCAGAAGCCCCTTGTGATCCTTGAAGGCCGTCATTTCCCTGTAAAAATAGTAATATACAGCCTGTTCAGTGTTGGGCAAAGGGGAAAACGGTTGATGGCTCAATCTAGTGAATGCTGATACATAGAAATATTTGACCAAAAAGTCTCACCTTTTCACCTTTGAGACCTGGAAGACCTTCTCTTCCAGATTTGCCAGCTGGTCCTGGTGCTCCCTAAAACACAAGACACAACATGCACGCTAGCACAAAGAGGGATATAATAATGATGTTTTAGAATAATATATATTGTTTGTGTACATACAGGGGGTCCTGGGAAACCTGGTGGGCCCTGGAATCCCTATAAACAATTGAGTATTTGTCAGCCAGGGTGAGATTATTAAGACTAAGAATTGATGTTCTTCATACTTACCTGCTCTCCTTTGGGGCCAACAGGCCCAGATGGTCCTGTATCTCCTTTACTGCCCTACAAAAACAGAAAAATAAAAGTCAAATGTATATTTGTACGTGCCTTTACTTGATTATGACATTATCAGAGTTTCACACTAACCGGAGGACCAGCAGGTCCAGGGAACCCTGGGCTGCCTGGAGAACCCTAAAAAGACAAACATTTTATAGTGTTATTTCTAGAACCTTCCATAAATACTTCTTCCAGTAGTGATGTGCTTACTGCTTCTCCATTGCTCCCTGCACTTCCTGGACTTCCACGTTCACCTTTAAGTCCCTATGGATTCAAACACATGAAGAAACAGGATTAGCTGCAAAACGCTTTTCTTTTTTACCCACAGTCTTTATTAAGTAGAGGAGACTTTACAGGCATCCCTGGTGGTCCCATGCTTCCTGGATATCCAGGGGTTCCCGTAGGGCCCTTAATTTACACAAAATATTATATTATCATATTTTTAATACATGGTCACTTTACATTTATACTTCAGCACACGCAGTACGAACCTGCTCTCCTTTTAGTCCCGGGAGTCCGGGTGACCCTTGCTCACCCCTCTGACCCTGGAAATAAAACATAGAGTGGTAAATGAGGGAATATGGATTTCAAATTCTGAAGAAGCTGTGCAGTTGTGAATAAAACAAGGACATGGTCGTCAATACCACATGAATGATCAGGTACACGTCTCCTTCAGCTGCATCACGCAGTAATTAAACTGGATTTCATCAGAGTTCTCAACATCTCATGAGGATCTTCTCCAGCGAGTTATAATGCATGAGTAGTTGTATCAACTCAAATACTCCTAAAAATGGTATCGGATTGTGTCTTTCCTTCTGTTGTTTATCACATCAGTATCTGGTAAAAGGTGTAGAGTGTAGAGCTGGAGGACAGGTCTGTGTTCTGTGGTCGATGGCAGCTCTGTTGATTTTGTTTATGGTCAACTAGACAAGGTTATATAAGCCGCAGGGGCTTCTGGCATCTGGAATTATAACATGCATGTGAACAAAACCTACAGGAGATTTCATTTGAAAAACAGATGTCTGTTTTGAAAAGTGTATTTATTTATTTATTTGTTTTTGTGAGCACCGGCAATATCAGGTTCAGTGGACTTGACCCACAATCATGGTTTGATATTTACTGCACAAAAACAGATTTGGTTGTTAAATGGCTTCGCAAAGAATACATTTGAAGGCTAGATGATTTTTCTTTTTTATGGCACTTATTTGTTTTTTGCAAATGAAATTAAAGTATTTAAATCATAAAGCAGTTGATATTAGGGCACATTTATGTCACTTTCTAAACCATGGGTAATATATTTAGCAGAACGCTCACGCTTAAGTATCTGTGCCACAGCTCAACAGGTGCTCACAGCAAAAAGCCGAGCCTGTTGCACACGTCGACTATGATCCAAATGGTTTTCACAGTGCTCAGTCATTTAGCATCTCAATTTTACTAAAACAATAAATCAAGAGGAGGAGGGGGGTGGGCTGTCTGCAGAGCCGCTCCCCTCTCCATCACTTGGACAGGGGCATAATTGAGCTACAGCAGAGAAACACCATAGAATCATTTCCTCATCTAAAAAACACTATCAATAAGGAGCAGAGGAAACTAGGAGGCGAGTGCGCCAACAGGAGAGGTTCATTACAAACTTACAGGTGAACCAGATGGACCTTGAGGACCGGGGAAACCAGGGGGTCCCTACGGAAAGACAATACAGGAGAATGAGTGTGGAGTGTGTAAAAAATCGACCGATGAGGCGTAACATGAGAATAACATGGATTCAGTCTCGTCAGTGTATTTTAGTTTGACAATTGGCAATAAGTTAATGATCTGCTGAAGATGGAAAAATGACTACAGTTTGAGTTTGTCAGCGGTGATCTTTTTATATTCGATGACTCTGGTTCTGCAGTGGTCAGCAGCTATAAACAACTAAACTTGTCACCTCAGCAGGGATAGTTTGCTAACATATACTGTATTCAAAAATTGGACCACCACATATAGTGCAAAACAACAGCTAGATGCTGATTTTCATATAAAAGTTGGTTCCTGACACATGGTACATTGATTCAATTTGAAATGGGGTGATACAAGAGGCAGGTGGGAAAGACCATCAGTAATTGGTAGGGTGTAAAAATGTTGTACCTGATCTGAACAAACTTTTACATTTCATATTTAAATGCTTAATAAAGAGTAAGAATATAATTACAGTATATGATTATGTGATTGCTTGTTTCTATGTCTGACAGACAGACCGGACGGACCTCTGTCCTCCTCATGACACTGGATATCATAATCTCCAAAGGACTAAAGTGCAGTCATAAAGTCATGTAGGATCAAGTATTTTCACTCCCTAAAGAACAGCCAGTTATAAACATTAAAGCCTCAGATCCCCACAAAGACTTTACTATTGGCAGTTATTTTAATATAAAAGGATTTAAATGGGAAAATAAGCTCCAGTTACAGTAGAGACGTGGTGAACAGTGATGTGTTTGGCTCCGTTTTGTGGCTGGTGTTAAAATTGTTGATTTGATGGGTGACTTTGGCGACTTAAGAGCCTTATTTAACTGCTGCTTTGTGGTTATAGGCACTTTGACTTTAATTCATATTTACTATATTATATACACTATATAGACTATATGGAATTCTTGCACTGTATTTGCACAAATCCTTTGATAGTATTTGATCTTAATCAGAAGCCTCACCATGTTTCCTGGTATCCCAGCAGACCCTCTGTCTCCTGGTACACCCTGTGGACAGATAAATACATATTAGCCTTGATTTTTGGTGGCCAAATAAACACTGAAACACCCACCGGCTCCCCCTTCAGTCCCGGGGATCCAGGCACTCCTGGGACTCCGGGTGGTCCCATGTAGGACTGGTCATTCTGTAAGGAACAGCGCGGGAGAATTAGTATATTTAATTGTCTTCAGTATAACTGAAAGAGATTTGTAATAATCATCTGACCGCTTGTGTTGCCTGCATCTTCTGCAGTTTCTCCAAACACTGCAAAGAGGAGTCTGGAAATTATTCTGATAAAATAACTGAATCTAACAATCACTACACTCTACAGGTACAATCACTAGTTCAATTCAAAAAAGTGAAACATACAGATTATTGCATGGATCACACACAGTTAAATATTCCAAGCACTTACTCTTCACATGCTGTTCACTCTTTTATCCAGGCTTAGGAATAACATTTCCATAAAGTGCATCCAACATAATGCATCATTCATTGTGCATGTACCAAATCAATGTAATATGTTTCACTTTAAACAGAGAAAACAAACTGTTCTGTAGATCTGTACAGAACCTGCAGCATGCACAACCTCAGCAAAATGACAACTGGACATTTTGCATAAAAATAAAACATATAAAATGATTTGTTATGGCATCACTCTGAACAAGAATAATTCCAATATTTCCCAGTTGTGCCCAGTCATACCCTGTCACAGCTGTCCAGTGGAGTTACACCAGGCTTGCCCTGATCTCCTTTCTCTCCTTTGGCACCTGCCATGCCCGGGACCCCCGGCAAGCCCTGGAAACAGCCCCCGACACAGCCCTCTCGTGAACATGCACACGCAAACTGATCAGCAGTTTTTAGAACAAAAACTGGCACAGCTCAAGTGTCTTTGTAATAACTGTGCTTCTTGAACTTACACCTGTGTCTGTGGAGTCTTGAGGCAGCTGATGGATACCAACAGGGATCTAGACAAAGAAACGTATAATTCATCTTCTAACACACAAATAACACTGGTACATTTGTAATGTAATTCATATGTGACCAAATCATTCAAATGATCATAATGTAAAATATACATTAGGTCCATCTGTTTTCTGTTTGTTTGTTTTTTTAGACCATTATTATAAAGTAACTTCAACACTGAATTGTCTTATCCCTGGTGAGACAATGCAATTATTAAACTGCAAAAGACATTTGCAGCTTTCAGTAGTTTATATTGGAACCTATGACTGAAACATATAGGAGACCCGCATTTGAAGGTTTTTAACTTAAAGTCCACTACACTACAAATAATCATCCCGCAGCTCCATTAGAATGTCCCAGTAAAGACAATTTATAGACATATGGTCTAAAATAAATGAAATTGCTCACTCCCTAACAAGGCTCCAGGACCTATCTCCTAAAAGAGTCCATCAATAGCACCTGGCCTGGTTTCAAAGTCATTACAAACCCATCTGACATTGTTCAAAGGGAAGCCATTAGAGAGGTGCTGTTTAATGCTCCACCATATATTGTGTACTGAGTGCTATCAACACTGGTCCAGTGCATTAACTGCTTTGTGTAGGTGAAGATTCTCTATAATTATGTTGTTGTGTACTGTTCATTTCCACAGTGTCTAGACTTTAATTATACCAATTTATGCTTTTTGAAAACATTGATGGGCTTATTATGAGGTACACAAATAAGTGTACAAACAACATGTTGGCCCATAGGACAAAGTAAACGATGTCGACACGACATGTCACAGCGTATTGTGTGGGACGCATGTTTGGCAGTTGGTCTGTCACCTCTGGCTCAATGGAAAGCTTGTTCCTTCACTACACACCATATATGGTGTCTGTTTTGTCCCCTTAGCAACAGGGGTCGGCATAAACAAGTGGTTTCTTTCAGCCGGTTTAATATATGTATGTCAAATGTCTTCCCAATTCGTTTTAACTGAAAAAGAAACGTACTTGAAGATGACTCGTAAAAAACATTGCTCCCTTTTTACAAAGATAAATTCTTGGGATGTGGGAGTATTTTTACTTATTATTTAATGCTTTATCAAGCTTGTGACCTTTCTGTTTTCACTCCAATTTTACTTACGATCTTTCCAGGCAAACCCGGATTCCCCGGTATCCCGTCGTTTCCAGGGATACCCTAAAAAGAAGGCAGTGGTTGAGGTAGATGTTGCCTGCTAAAGGCTAACCACTCCCATCTCCACCAGTGTTACAGGCAGAGTCAAAGCGTCACATGCTCTGTCTTATTACAGGTATGTACAGTGACACCACCGCTTCTTCCAGTCATGAGCACTACTCTAGGCCTCTGCCACCTTTGACTCTTCAAGCAGAACATAGCAACACTTTATTTGAAGGTGTGCTTGATTGTTTTGAAATGTACAATATATATTAGCGATGAGGGTGAGGGTGTAATCTTTCAGAGGCATACCTTCAAATAACTGTTTATGTCTAGGACATTGCCCAGCCTGCTCAGATGACCCATGAGCGAAGCCTGACTACAGCTTTGTTAGTATTTTCACACCTAAATATACAGGACAGTATAAGCCTAAAGTGCGTAATGCCCTACATGCATGTGTCCTTATGCAACTATGTCGAAAGCTTGCAACTTCTGTTGACAACCCCCTCATTCCGTTGCAGGGTCTTTTACTTGGACTGGGTCCTTTGACAGTCTGAGGGTCATAATTAGCCATGTGGCTAATCACCCACATGCATGGTTTATGGCACATGTCCTAATCATGATGCAAAGCATGTTAAAGCCTTTCTCGTCCCATTTGTGCCCAAGCAGCTTTATCAGTAGCTTGTAGTTCAATTCAGTTCATTGAGCGGCTGCTGAATTGAGCAAAGGAGTAAGCTAATTAAGTGAAGTTCTTCTTACCTGGGGTCCTTGGATTCCTGTGACTCCCTGAGGCCCTGGGGGTCCTGGTGGGCCAGGGGGTCCAGGAGGGCCCTACAAAAAGTGTTGTATGTTTACAGCAGGAGTTTGTAAGCTAACAGCACTTAAGCCTAAGTTATAGAGCTGCTGACAGGACCCACCTCAGGGCCAGCTTGCCACATGTTTACTGCAGTTCCTGGAGCTCCCTGGAAGGCAAGCACAGTTGAATCAGAGCAGAATAACAGTAGATTTATCAGCAGACAGATGCTGAGGGAGGAAGCAGACTGCTAATGTATGTCTTATCATTGCTTTCCGATATATGTGACCCTGGTACAAGGTAAGTAGTGCACATTAGGTGATGAACAAAATTCAGCACAAATCTTCATAAAAATCAATACATCTGAAGCTTCATAAGACCTCAAAATATGCGCAAAATATGTTTACTTTTCACTCTTATTGCATTTTTAAACAGGTACTTTAATAAGTTTACTATTTTTTCATGTGATACCTTTACTTGGGTATTTTTTTGCTCCAGTATCTGTACTTTTACTTAAGTAACAGAACTGAGTACTTCTCCCACCACAGATTAGATGCAGAGGTTACATCGGTACATTCACAGTGTGTTAGTATTTCAGTACTGCGGCGCGTATACTCACTGGTCCGCCCACACCCGTGTATGAGGGGATTATGCAGTTGCACTCTCCAGGTTCACCCTAAAATATACATCAAAGCGGTTACAGAAGGATAAGACGCAAGTGAATCTTCATTCTACTTTAAACATAGCCCAGCTCCCTGTAATCTGCAGCCTTGAAGCTCTTTTAGTTTACTAAACACATGCATGATATATTATTGCTTCACCTGACTGACTGGGACGTTAACGTGTTAAGGATAAAGCAGTTTGGGATGATTTTGTGATATTTATAATCTTGATAGTTTTTAATTGTGTATTGACAATCTCTGTTGGTTCATTTTCCTGCAGAGGCGGCGCCGGGAGGGGGCTTCAGGGGGCACTAGCCTCCCTGAGAATGGTAAAAGAAAAATTCTGCTTGGATGAGGCTTGGATGAGCAGCGAAACGTCTTCACTCCTACAACTTTTTGTCCAGTTGACGCATTAGAATTTTTCTTTTGCTATGGATCGTGGATGACTCTGGACGACTGAGGGATCACACAGACATCTCCCCTAGAATGGCCAATGCTCCCCCGTAGCTCCCCCAAAGATTTTTGCCCCATTTTCAAAGCACATCCAATCTCTAAAAATGCTCAAATGTTGACCACAAATATAAAAAGACATTTAAACTTAAAACAGCGAAGCAAACATGGCAGCATCCATAAAAGGCGCTAAATTAAATGCTAAGTGAGCACCCACATTAAAGAACTTAGCACCCCCATAGCTCCTCCAACCAAAAATGTCTGGCGCCGCCCCCGTTTTCCTGTTCTGAGACTGACAGACGTGAAGCCGAAGAACAGACTTATTTTTCAAAGTTTGTGGCTTTGGCCATGTTCAAATAGTTGTTGTTTCAAGTAGTAACAGTGGAAGAGTTTAATACTGTGTAGTCTCGGCCTGTCATGGTAATTACTATATCGACTTATCCTTCAGTATGTGAAAGCTGAAACTATATATTTTAGGGCTCCATATTTATCTTGTGTACAATTTCTTTGCAAAAATGGAGAGATTTTTGTTATTTTAATGCAGGTCTTTTAATGATCCTGTCTATTCAAAAAAGGTTTGCTGGGATTATCTTGCTTTATTTTGATCTTAATTAATCAGTGGAATGAAGTAGTTTCGATATTATTGTTTATCGTAATATTTCTTTGTAGCGATATATCGAACTTCAAAATGTGTTATCGTGACAGGGCTAGTGCACTCTATAAAAATAGAGTATTATTTCTGTTTACTTCACCCGCTGCTTGTTTGAGTACAATTTAAAGAGGCAGATAGACAGAAAAGGTCTTTAATCTGGGAGGTCACTTAACATGTAAATACAGAGCCTTTTAACAATGAAGCGTAGCCACCCCCATGTTTGCTTCAAGTTTAAATGTAGTTAATGGAAGACGGGTGTTATTAAAGGAAGACAGATTTTCTTCTTCCCACTCCTTTTCAAACTTAAATAAGAAAAAAATATGAGAAATGTGCATTAAGTGTACTGGATACATGTATACTGACTTCTTGTGTTCATCTATGTTCTTCTGCTCAAAATAAAAAAACAAAAAAAACTGTAGTGATTTATAAAACCTAATATGAATTCCTTTTTTTATTGTAGTCTTATTTTGAAGACTCAGCAAAAAACAAAAAAAACTGTAGTGATTTATAAAACCTAATATGAATTCCTTTTTTTTAATTGTAGTCTTATTTTGAAGACTCTGCGGTTGCCATTTGAAATTTTTTTGTTGAGATTGGATGCGCTATGAAAATGCAAAACTCTTTGAGGGAACTATGGGGGAGCACGGGCCATTCTAGGGGAAGCTAGGGCCCCCTCAAGCCCCCCCCGGCGCCGCCCCTGCTGCGGACGGTGGCTCTGGTGAAGGCAATAATGAATAGTCGCGCGCCTCTCCTTCTCTTAAAGGGCCCGAACTCCTTCAGTCTGTGAGCCGCGAAACACTTGTCACCTCCACTGCCGTGCGCCCCGAGGCCTCCCTGTGCACGTCTGTGTTCAGTTCAGCTGCATATGTATGTGCAAGGGGCCGCTAAACTATCTCGTGTGATTACCATCTGTTTCCTTCCTTTCTACACAAACCCCTCCGGATCCCGTCATCCAAACAAAATGCTAGACTTACCTTGTCCCCCTTAGCTCCGTCTCGCCCCTGCAAGAGAGAGAAGACACACACGCATACAGAAACATTTAGTTACTCCATATTTGTTGTTCCAGAAGAAAGCTCGTGGGGCACTGAGCTGGGAGGAGATGAGGGGACAGCAGATGAGATGAGAGCAGACAGCGGCATACTTGGTTACAAATGATGCCTAAATCAAGGACAATTCCCAAAGAAGCTCAAAGAAAATTGAAGGTGTTAACACAGAGGCATTCGCTCTTGTTTGCTACTTAAATCCCCCTTACATCTCCTCAAATGGCTTATGCAGAAGCACCGAGAAGCAACTCCAATTAGTGTCACATTTGAGAAACAGAAGGGAGAACGACAAACTTACCGGCGTTCCTTCTGCTCCTGGCAAACCATTAAGGCCTGGTTTTCCATCTTTGCCCTGTGGTTAAATGGAATTTCATGTAAAAAGTTTGTGTGTGCAAACAATTTTGGTACAATTAACATGGACTGTTCAGGTGTGGATATCACAGAGGCAGAGTGACTTGGCCTGTCACCATAATTCCCACTTCCACTTATCGTTCAATATATGAAAACTGGAACAATACTGTATATTTTGGGCTCAATATTTATTGTGTCTACATTTTCTTTGTAAAAGTGTGGGAATTTTGGGTATTTTTGTTGTACTGCGGTAAGATTTGAGCTGTAGAGAGATGAATAAATAACTTCTACGGCTAATTATTGCTTCATTCTGTTATTAATATGTTGCAGCTAGGTCTTTTTGAGTGATACTGTCTATTTAAAAATGGTTTACAGGGATTAACCTGTTTTATTATTATTGTGTCAGTAGCATAAAGTAGTTTCAATATTATTGTTTATCGCAGTATATTTCTTTAGCGATACATTGTGCTTAAAAAATGTGTTATTGTGACAGGCCTAAGAGTGACAGTTTCAATAACAGACTACGTTGAATTCATTAAGGACGGTCGCAAAAAACGTGCAAACTCCACACAGAAAGACCTCTCTCGGCCCGTGAATCGAACCCAGGACCTTCTCGCTATGAGGAAAGTGCTTGCCATTGAGCCACTGTGCCAATTTAACGCATACTTTGGCAGGTGTTGTAGTCACTCCCAAAAGCAACAGACCCTCACTGAAGGCATAGCACCAAGAAATTAACACAGCAAATCTGACTTTGAAAAAGGTCAAAAAGGCCATATGTATTATTTTCAATGCTGCAAAAAAGTTTGAAGAGCATCTCACCGGAGGTCCTTCTACTGCAGGCCCCAGTGGCCCCTGTGGTCCAGGAGGTCCGGCATCTCCTTTGGATCCCTGTTGGTAAAGGTACATATGCATATGATTTCATCTGAAAATTAACTACGAGTATATTTTTAAGTAGTACCTTTTCTCCCCAAATACCGGGAGATCCTCTTTCTCCTTGGGCTCCCTTTCAACAAATGAATTAACATCAACATAATTACACGGTACAGAAGAGATCGTTTGGAAATAGTGAAACTTACAACAGGTCCAGGCAGCCCTCTTGGCCCTTCCTCTCCCTAGAACACAGATGAGCAACAATGAGAATGTCCCATGTGAGTGAACCCGTCGACCAGGGAGCTTTAAATCTGTCTCAATGATGATGATTTTACATTTACATATGCTGAAAGTAAAGCAAATGGATTTTGACCTTTTGCTTATAAAACAAACTGCATCTGCATCTGTTGCTGTACACACATTGTTGCTTGCAGAGAACATTTTTACAAAGGCTTTAGTATGTGGGTACAGTTTTTGTGTGAGTCTTTTAAAGTAACTCCTAGGGGACATATGTTGTACCTGAGGCCCCGGAAGACCGACTGCAGCGAGGCCAGGTTCTCCCTGTGGAAACAAACAGAACCCTATTGAAAACTGTTACTAATACACAAACTTAAAATCCTCTCCAAAAGTAACACTATGACCTTTTATACCTTGGCTCCTTTAGTTCCAGCGGTGCCCTGAACACCTGCTGGACCTGGTAACCCCTGGGAATAACACGGCAGTTGAATATGAGCGAATGTCTTAGAAGAAAAATGTTATTATAATAACCTCATACATAATTCTCTTACTTGTTTGCCTGGTTTTCCTTGTCCTGGTGGACCAGGCTCACCTCTCTCCCCTTTGGGACCTGGGACGGATACACCCTCACCTCCTGTAGCTCCCACCGAAGGGCAACTGGTGCAAGCATCACCCTAGAATGGAAACAGGAAGTCTAGCGACCATGACTGAAAATATTCAAAACAATACTTGCTATAATATAGTAAGTAGTAAAAACCAGTACCTTCTCTCCTTTCAAGCCTCTTTGTCCATCTTGTCCTGGCTCTCCAGGCAAACCTGGGGCTCCAGCGGCACCATCTAGTCCTTTATCCCCCTGTTCTCCTGTTTCTCCCTGGCGACACAAAACTATTCACATTACAAAAGCATCACTGTTGTTTCAAATGCATAATGCATGCTGGGGATTTTCTGGTTTCTAGTCTGTGTTACAACCAATTCTGACACTGCAAGAACATAGTACAGAGGAAAAATGTACCTTTTCTCCTTTAGCGCCCGTAGCACCCGGTGGGCCCTGTGTAAACACATAAAAGGTGAACCCTAATGCGTGCGGATGCACGTACAGTATACACATACTTAATATGCAAAGGCAGTCATCTTGAAACACAAGCCGCTGTCTATTTAGCCTAAAATAATTGTTGACATAAAACTAACCGCATAAGCATAAAGCATGTAATTGGGTGGGATGACAGGATCCTACAGAGATTTATAATACCTACCAGCACTTCTGTGGTCAGAGGAGCCACTTTACATTCTATTTGCCCAATAAACTAAAGCATGGTGCATTCACAAGGGCAATTTCTGTGTACGTGGAATGTTTTGCCTCGAAACAAGACTCAGTAAAGATTCTGTCCTCACTTTATTCTGAGACTGAGTAATTAAAAAGTGCCAAAAAGAATGAACAAAAAATAAAATAAAAATGAACAAGTCACCTGTTTGCCATCGGCTCCGAGGCCTGGAGGCCCGGGAGGCCCTGGGGGGCCTGGTTCACCAGCTCCTTCAGGCAGTTTGATCTTGGGGCGCCCACCACCGACCTCTGAGGGCTGGCACACACCACACTCGCCCTGGGACAAACAGGGTTTTTTATGAAAACATCTAAAACGCCGTCAAAGATATAACACAAATGAACATACTCTTTCTCCTTTAGCACCAGGGAGTCCGACACCTGGGAGTCCTGGATCTCCCTATGGAAACAACAACAACAACAACACATCTGTGAAAACTAAAATGTACATCAAACACAATCACGTTAGAACAATAACCCCTCCAATAAATCTTCTAGATCTGATTCTGATTTGATCGTAATCCACGTAACTTTGAACATAGCTGCAGTAAACACAAAAGAACTGAATTATGGCGATATCGAGAAAAAAGCATATTATCACAGGGATCAGATCACCCAGCCCTAAACCCCATTCATTGATAATAGATACCTTTGGTCCTTTTGGTCCATCTTTCCCAGCATGCCCTCGTGGTCCAGGCTTTCCCTGATGTATGGGCACAGCACATGACACAGTTATTTCACCACATTCTGTTCCGTTTTCACTTGCAGCCACAGTGACTTTGCACTCACCGGCTTCCCATCAGCTCCTTTGCTGCCAGCAATGCCCTGTAGACAAGTTCATCAGATGGGGGATTAAACATTTATTTTCAAACTAGTAAAATTTAAGAGAAACTTTGCTATCCAAGCGTTTCTTACTAACTATCCCACTGAGTGAACCCTCACATCTTGCGTCTTTATCTCTCAAATGGGCGGCCTTATGCGATGATCATTATTTAAAGTCCGCTAAGAGCCTCATTTTATTGTAGACTATGTAGCGGGTTCACCTTCTGAAAGCTTAAACACCGCGTTAATGGGGTCGCCTACTCCTGAACATACCTTTTCTCCACTAGGCCCCGGTAAGCCCACAGCACCGGCCTCCCCCTGCGGAGCACAAGAGCGGACAATGCATCACTTTAATGAGGCGCCTTATCACTGCCCACACATGCGAGCAATCACAAACAAGTAAACAAAATCAGGAATAGACTTTACGTCAAGCAAAACAATTATCCATCAATTCTCCGCATCCTATGTTTTATATCTCTTACCACAAGAACAACGTCTTTACACTTGAACAAGATAACACTGTTTGTTTTGGTTTTCACCTTGGAGCTGTTTGTGAGCATTGGGTCCAGAATTCTGCCGTGAAACGACATTAGCTCTAATTTAAACCTAAAGCGCTCTGACTTACTTGCTCGCCTCTCTGGCCTGTCCCCGGTTCACCTTTCTCTCCTTTCAGAGTTTGGCTCATGACTCCGGGGAGCAGGTTAGCTGGCACCTGACCAAGAGTCGGGCAAGGAGAACACGAATCACCCTAGAACCGAGGACAGAATAAAGAAAAAATCATTACCACAAATGTGAATGTTCAAATGATCAAGAGTTTTGCTTTGCAGTAATATTTAAGAGATATTTAGAAGGGCTACACGGTATTCGATAACTATGTTTTGTATTGTGATATTTTAAAATACTTTTTGGCACAAGTTCAGTTAATAGAATAAAACAAAAATGAATAAAACAAATGCACACACCTTCTTTACTAGTCAAACTGGGTCAAAATACAAATAATTAAATAAATAAAACATTTACAAAGACAAACCCAAGAGCAACTCAAGTCTAATGAGCTTAAAAAGTCCTATATTACACAAAAGTTACTCTTGTGAGATTTAAGTCATGTTAGAATGTTACCTCCTCAAAAACACACCTGGAGGTGTGTTTTGTTTCATTTACACATGTTTGAGTAACTCTTTATTATTAGTGTGTCTACATCTCCAAAGCTCAAAATGCTCTGTTGCACCTTGTGATGTCATGTAGTGGTATTTTTCAAATTAACAGCTCCTTTTACCTTTAGTTCAGTAGAGATTAGCACTTCCAGGGCTGAAATTATCCAAATGATTCTAGTGAAGGTGTGTGGAGTTTAAAAACACAGTGGAGCACTTCCTGTGTTACCGCAAGACATCACAAGGTGGAACAGAGTGTTTTTTGTTTGGTAGAAGACACCACTATATGTGTAAATTAACCAAAACACAACTCCAGGTCTGTTTGTGATGAGGAAACAACAATATAACTATAAGAAAATAGCGTAATATAAACCCTTTTTTAAATAAAATCTGCTTTTTTGTCCATTTTACTTTTGTAAAATGGAAAACTTTGTGTTGTTCTGATATATTTATTTTCCTGCGCCAGCCAATACTGCGATATCGATATGTTTGCGATACACTGTGTAGCCCTAATATTTAGTTTTGTGTAATGACAGTATCTCACCTTTTCACCTTTGAGACCATCAGATCCCGGTTCTCCCTGAAAATCAACACAAAATGCTTACTTTGCTGCTACTTAATCCAAGCTCTCGTCAATGCATAAAGATAAGTTTGACTTGTCCATTGGATGTTCCTTGGCGTTTTTTGGGGAGGGGGTTATTTATAATTCATCTACTCTGCCTGCGTCTTCTGCTCTGCTGCTGATGTTGGCATATTTGCATGTATAAGGACGCAGGAGGGCGCAGGAGATACCAGTCACGCTCCCGCGGAATATAAACGTACTGGAAATGAATGATTGAAACTCACGCACCTTTTGTCCCGCTTTGCCGTCCTTTCCTTGAGGCCCCTGTTAAATGTGGAACAAGAAGAAAAAAAAAATGACCCAAAAGGAGAAT
>KN474154.1:0-11586 GCA_000787095.1 Periophthalmodon schlosseri | reverse complement strand
ACTGGTGCGTGAATGGGTGAGTGGTTCCTTGATGTAAAGCGCTTTGAGCCTTGAAGGTGGAAAAGCGCTGTATAAAAATGTGACCTTTTACCATTTGCAATACTTGTTTTGTCTTGTGTCTGTAATAATCAAGGTGCACTATGTAACTTTTCTGGAAGAGGCTCCTCCTCCTCTGTGTCTCCATAGAGATGTCATTGCTGGAATGTTCCAAAGTGTGGCATTGAAATATGCTGCATTTACTCCATTACAGGTGTTTTTATTGCTTTTTAAAAAAACTTTCTTTCAGTGAGCGGTGTCGCCTCTCCACAGCTCTGGCCTGTAACTTGGCCTGGTGGAGTCACTTGCTTGTCTCCATTGTGATATATAATATAAATAACACTGTGGAACATTTTTGGCAGACAAATCAGGGTTAAGTTAATCTGAACCACATCCAGCTGAACCAAGACTAAACTAGGTCTGAACCAGGACTACAGTAAATCTAAAGTCATTATGCTCCCCTGATTGGTCCTTCGTATTGGCTTTGAACCAGGTCTGAACCAGGTCTAGACCATGTCGGGGCTTCTCATGTGTCCTCGCTGTGGTGATGCATTCAAGTTCAACACGATTTCGGAGCTCAGAGTTCACCTCATCACACAACATACCTATGAGACCCTACTACTGCTGTCCCAGGTACTAAACCAGGACTGGACCAGGACTAAAGCGGGACTAAACCAGAACTTAACCGAGACAAAATCAGGACCGAGCAAAGACTGAACCAGAATTTAACCAAGACAAAATCAGGACTTAACAAGGACTGAACTAGGACTAAACCAGGACTAAATCAAAAATTAAATAAGACTGAACCAGGACTAAATCAGAACTTAACAAGGACTGAACCAGGACTGAACCAGGACTTAACAAAAACTAAACCAGGGCTGAACAAGGACTAACCTCCAGAACCATCCTGTTGAATGTTCCAGGCTCGTGTGCGGACCTCCAGACCTCGCTCCCTGCTCCCACTCCCCGAGCCGATGTCAGCCCAGACTCAGAGCTCATCGCTGGGAACAGAGCTCCAGGAAAGTGCCCTGCCTCTGGAGGGTCTGGATCTGGCCTCGTCTACCTCCTCAGTCCAGCTGTTACAGCCTCTGGTCCTACCCAGAAGAAGATTCACAGAGGTGGGTCTAAACCAGGTCCAAAACCAGGCCCAAACCAGGCCCAAACCAGGCCCAAACCAGGTCCAAAGCAGGTCCAAACCAGGCCCAAAACAGGCTTAAACCAGGTCCAAACCAGGTCCAAACCAGGCCCAAACCGGGTCCAAACCAGGTCCAAACCAGGTCCAAAAACCGAGACTAATCTAAGACTATACTAGAAGTAAATCAGTACTAACCCTAATATAAACTAGGCATAAACTTGGACTAAACCAGGACAGAGCCGGTTCGAAACTAGATCTAATCTACACCTGTAAATCAGCACTTCATTAGGTCTAAACAAGGTCTAATCCAAGATTAAGGCCGGACTAAATCAGGTCAAAACCAGGTCCAAACCAGGTCTGAACTGACTTGAACTGCACTAAAGCTGGACAACAGCAGGACTAATCCAGGTCTAAAACTAGACTTAAGATGGACTTAAGATGGACTAAACCTGGACTAAAGCAGGACTAAACCTGGATTTAAGATGGACTAAACCTGGATTTAAGATGGACTAAAGTTGGACTAAACCTGGACTAAACGAGGATCAAACCAAGCCCTAAACCACAGTTCTTTCTCCATTAGGCTTTTGTGACTGTAGACATCGGCCTGGAGGAGAGACTGGGTCTTGGTTTGGATCTTGGGTCCAGGATCGCCCGGAGTTTGGCGGAGGTGGAGGAGAGGGTGAACCGGAAAGTGGAACGGCTCAAATCCCGACTGGACCAGAAGGAGGCGGAGCTTAGGAAACAAAAGGACCTGGAGGAGAGACTGAGGGCAGACAAACAGGAGCTGAACACCCGCGTGGTCTACCTAACACGACAGGTATGAACACCCGGAAGATTTCAGTGCTTTTGTGTTTAAAGTGAAAGAGCGTTTTCTCACTTTTGTATCTGCCACATTAGTTGCTGTGCATGTGAACAGAGCCAGTGTGGAGGTTGATGGTTGTATTCCCTTGTTCACAGGTGTCTGCTGCTGAGGAGCTCATGAGCAAACTGCTGAAAGATCTGGAGGACAAAGAGACGGAGCTTAGCCACAAGCACCAGTGAGATATTTAGGATCTGGTTTTGTCCAATTTTAGTTCTGGTTTAGTCCAGATTTAGCCCTACTTTAGTCCTAGTTTAGTTCTGGTGTAGTCCTGGTGTAGTCCTGGTTTAGTCCTGATGTAGTCCTAGTGTAGTCCTGGTTTAGCCCTACTTTAGTCCTAGTTTAGTTCTGGTGTAGTCCTGGTGTAGTCCTGGTTTAGTCCTGATGTAGTCCTAGTGTAGTCCTGGTTTAGCCCTACTTTAGTCCTAGTTTAGTTCTGGTGTAGTCCTGGTGTAGTCCTGGTTTAGTCCTGATGTAGTCCTAGTGTAGTCCTGGTTTAGCCCTACTTTAGTCCTAGTTTAGTTCTGGTGTAGTCCTGGTGTAGTCCTGGTTTAGTCCTGATGTAGTCCTAGTGTAGTCCTGGTTTAGCCCTACTTTAGTCCTAGTTTAGTTCTGGTGTAGTCCTGGTGTAGTCCTGGTTTAGTCCTGTTTTCTGTGTGTTTCAGGGAGATGGTGGAGGTTGAGTGTTTTCTCAGTGGTTTGGCTCAGAGAGAAGCTGACGCTAAAGTCAAACTCCAGGTACGATGTTTGTGTCCTTCAGAATGTCTCAGATAAAACAGTTCATTATCTCCGCTGTGTTTTTGTATTCACGATGTGTGTGGACTCGTGTTGGACTCGTGTTTTCCGCTCGTTGTTCTTCGTAATGTCTCTGATAAAACACTTTCTCTGCTGTGTTTTTGTATTCATGATGCGTCGGACTCATGCGTTGGACTCGTGTGTTTCCAGTCCTTCTTCAAAACGTCTCAGGTTAAACAGTTTAAATGTTTTTATCATCTCCGCTGTTTCTTGCAGGTTTTCATTGAGTCGTTGTTGGAGCGAGCTGACCGCGCTGAGAGACACCTGCTCCTCCTCACCTCACAGAAGCCCCTCCCACACCCACACAGGTACTACCCGAGACCCAGACCAGATCCTGGACCCGGTGTGGACCAGGTCTGGACCACGAGAGTCCACACTGCAAAAACTTTATATATTTCATAATTTACATTAATTTACGTTTTCTTTTTTAGGAGCAGTTTGGACGACATTATAACCAGCCGCCTCCAGGAATCCATTGGAAACAGGGTAAGTTTCCTTTAGTTTTACCATGTTAAAGGGCCGATATCCACGTTTTTCTTATATCTGTGTATCTCTGTGTCCTGCCCCAGTACAGATAGACTGTATAAGCAGCTCTTGAGCTCAGAATAAGTCCACTGTGCACTGTTTGATAATCAGGGAGTGTGCTGTTAGCATGTTAGTTGTTGTTAGCATAACCGTGATGGTGAACTCTGATCCTCTGTGAGTTGTGAAAAGCGCTTATAAACTCATCATGGTGAATAATTAGGATGCTCTGAATGCATAAGGTAAGTGAGGAATAAGTTTGGACCACTGCAAACTGTTTAAAATGAACTAGTTCTGCCTTTCACGTTTTAAGGCAGTAAACATCAGGTACATTTCCATAAAAAACTAATATTTTGATTTGTTTTGTGTTCTGATTCAGAGGAGCCTCAGTCTCTCAGATTCATATGGACTTGGATTTCAGCCAATCAGGTGACAGCTACAGTGCTTTATTTGGAAGAACTCCATGTCTGTGTCCGAATGTCTCCCCCGGCCCCTGACCCCTGACCCCTCACTCACTCCACAGTCCTGTACTCTTTATCAGATCTGTAGAGCCCTCATTCACAGAGAGATTC
Source organism: Periophthalmodon schlosseri (assembly GCA_000787095.1). Lineage (NCBI taxonomy): Eukaryota > Metazoa > Chordata > Actinopteri > Gobiiformes > Gobiidae > Periophthalmodon > Periophthalmodon schlosseri. The sequence goes on along the minus strand of KN474154.1, from coordinate 7,667 downwards.
GGACACTCAGGTCACTACACTCAGGTCATGTGACTCTGGCTCTGGGTGAAAAAAGTCTTTACAACTTTACACAGCAACAGTTTATTTAAGAGAGTTTTATTCATAATCAGGATCAACAGTGTGATAAACCAGCGCTTCTGTCTGTTTTGTTCAGTCGTGTTGTGTCCAGTTAAAGACCTGTCTCTGTCCGCTGCTGTTTTTCCAACTCTCGCAGTGCATTGTGGTCTATATTGACCGGTCTAGTGTCCACTGATGCTCACTACTTCTCAAGGTGCACTACTTTTTTACCAACTGGACTTTCAGACACCACTAAAAATGGCGTGAGCCCTAAATAGCGCCCCCTGTAGGAAGAGTGTGGACATTCGGACACAGCCCATGTTAATACAAAAATGTGTTTTCAATAACATCCTCATTTTGGCAACAAGATTTAGATTTATTTGTGGCCTTGTTTTAGTCAACAAAATGTCATGCACATTTTTATGACTAATTCTATAATACGTTTAGTTGTTCTGTTCTAGTTGTGGCTGATCTTCATTTTCACACATGGTCTGGAACGATATAATTGGAACATTTGAAACTTGAATCTTGAACCAAACGTTTAGACAGTTTAGTTTGTGGTTCTTATTTGAACGTTTCACTTACGTACGTTTGTACTTTTGTTCCTCTGTGGATCCGGCTGCAGCAGCTGGGAGTGTGGCCCAACACGAGCTCTCTCTCTGGGCTGTGCAGACGCAGACACTCCCCCGGATACTACCAGGTAAATACCATACGTTTGTGTTGCTACGAGCATCTACACTGTGGTCATGATTCATTCACTCCGCACCACATACATAAGCAAGGTGGGTGAAGCGTCTTGCCCAACGACACAACAAAAGCACATGGTCGGAGCTGGCCTTCGTGTTGGTGGGCAAATGCTCTAACCACTCATCCAAAGGAACAAAATGTCATATGTGCAGAATTTTGTATTGTGAAAGTGGGATATCGCATGAATCACCTGTATACATGGTATTTTAGTAGCAATATCCTCAGTTCATAGTTGTTTTTGCTTTAGTCTGTTGAACTTTGTGCCAGTTTTAGTTTCAGGTGGATAGGCCCATGAACGACAGAGATATTAACCATAAACCAGGTCCACACTTCTGCATCTGACAGTTACAGAACTCCACCCAAGAATCCAGACCTGCTCCAGCTTCATTTTAATGCAGCCTATGACTGGGTTTCAGACAGTGGCGGAAGAAGTACTCCATTCTGTTACTTAAGTAAAAGTACAGATACCACAGCAAAAAATGCTCAAGTAAAAGTGTCACAAGTGTGTCACATGAAAAAATCTACATAAGTAAAAATATTAAAGTATCTGTTTAAAAGTGTACTTAAAGAGTAAAAAGTAAAAGTTTTTCACACAGATTTTGAGTCTTATAAAGCTTCAAATATAGTGATTTTGACAAAGATTTGAGCTGAATTTTGTTCAACAGGAACAACTGAATCGATTGTTTTTCCGAACTGTTTTTATTTGTATCTTTTTGTTTGTTCAGATTATGAAAGTGTTAAAAATAAACCCTCAGCCTTTTCAGCAGGTCTCAGACAATAATAAAAAATACTTTTACTTTTCAGTCCTGTTCAAAAAAGTAGTGGAGTAGAAAGTACAGATACTGCTCTCAAATGTAGTGAAATAAATGTAAAAAGTATCCACTGTAAAATGTACGTAAGTAAAGTACAGATACTTAAAATGTATACTTAAGTACAGTACTTCACTACTTTTACTTCCTTACGTTCCACCACTGGTTTCTGATGTCATCACAACCTTCCATAGGCCAATCATATTTAACACAGATGAGAGCAGCTAAAATGAATATTGTTAAAATGCAGATTTATGTTGTAACACAGTGAGTTCTTGGGTCTAGTCACTGATAGAAACGATCAGGTTCAACATTTGTGACTTTATCTTTTGGATATTTAATAGTAAAGTACAATGTAATCAACAGGGAAATCTGGCTCTTGCCCCCGTCATGACTTCATCACATTCTAGAGTCTGAAACCCACCAATCACAGATGTTATAGAAAGAATGAAGATAGTCAAGTTTGTAGAGTGATGTACAGTTTTTTTTCTGTGTTTTAGGTTTGTAGAAGGAGGATGGGGCCAAACTTGGAGCAAATCGGCTCGTCATTACAGCACAGAGGAGGAAGGAGAGGAAGAGGAGGAGAGAGACGAAGAGGAGGAGGGAGACGAAGACGAGGAGGGAGACGAAGACGAGGAGGGAGACGAGAGCATGTGCTGAGAAGAAGACGAGGAGGGAGACGAAGACGAGGAGGGAGACGAAGACGAGGAGGGAGACGAAGACGAGGAGGGAGACGAAGACGAGGAGGGAGACGAAGACGAGGAGGGAGACGAAGACGAGGAGGGAGACGAGAGCATGTGCTGAGAAGACCAAAGCAACACAATATCAACCAAAACCAGGACTAAACCAGGACCAGACCAGGATTAAACCAGGACTAAACCAGAGCTAAACCAGGACTAAGACAGGACTAAACCAGGACTAAACCAGGACTAAACCAGGATTAAACCAGGACTAAACCAGGACTAAACCAGGATTAAACCAGGACTAAACCAGGACTAAACCAGGATTAAACCAGGACTAAACCAGGACTAAACCAGGATTAAACCAGGACTAAACCAGGACTAAACCAGGATTAAACCAGGACTAAACCAGGACTAAACCAGGATTAAACCAGGACTAAACCAGGACTAAACCAGGATTAAACCAGGACTAAACCAGGACTAAACCAGGATTAAACCAGGACTAAACCAGGACTAAACCAGGACTAAACCAGGACTAAACCAAGACTAAAGCGTGTCTTCTCCCAGGAGTCTGTCAGTGAGCCTTCAGATAATCAGTGTTAGCCTTTTTATGCCAAATGCTTTTTCTATTTTACTATCTTTATCCTCCCCAGAACTAAACCAGAACTAAACCAGGACTAAACCAGGTCCACATTCAGACACAGGCTGCATTCACACTTCACATACCACATCAAAAATGGGACTAAACTGGGACAAAACCTGGAGCTAAACCGGGACTAAACCAGCACTAAAACTGGACTAAAACTGGACCAAACCAAGTCTACATCAGGATTAAACTTGGCTCAAACCAGGACCAAACCAGGACAAATGTGAAAGCCTGAAACCAGGTCAAAACCCAAAGATTATCAGCAAACTGTTTACTGTATATAGCCTTGATCTGAACTGTGCCAAACCAAACTGTGTTAGAATTAGACCTACACAGACTTCCAAAACCACTGAAACCGCATTGCTTCTAATTCAGATTAAGAAAAAAAATGTGGTACTTTTCTTAATATCTTATTTTTCTTAGCCTATAGATCAAAATTCCATTATTTTCCACTATTCACTATTCATATCACTATTCATTCACGTTCACTCGGAGATGAAGGGTGGCCAGTGGGTTTCAGTGTTCTGTTATCGGCGACATTTTGAGCACTTTTCACCATTTACAATAAGGATGGTCTGATACGGACTTCGTGAGCCTTTTCCGAAGTTGTATTTGGAGTAACTCGTGTTTGAATCATCTTTGATCGCTTTTTTTTCAAGACGCCATTTTGCCGATCTACCCCCGTTTTCACCTCCACCGGTACACGCCCACTGTAACGTACACGCCCACTGTAACGTACACGCCCACTGTGACGTACGCACTTCCTTCTCCAGTTTTATTTTCTTATTGTTCTGATACTTGTAGGATTCGGCAGCGTCGCGTCGTCATTTTGGTACAAATGAAAAAAATGGGCTGCTCGCTAGTGTGATGTGCAGCTATCCATAGGGGGCGCCGACAGCATGAGGCTCTTTGTTGTGATGACGTTTACGGCGACGTCAGCTCCCACTGGGCACCACAGTTTTAAAAAAAAATCGTTTTAGATGAATATTGTGATTTAAAATGTCCAAATTATAACAATGATCCACGGGTGTCAGAGATTATAACTGTAGAGCTCACACAAGCACAATAGGGCTGATTTAAGATTATGGTGGAACAAATTATTTTTATTTGAACAATAATTTCAAATCTAATTGTGTTTTGCCAATGTAGTCCAGGTTGGGTTTAGACTCTGGGGGGCACCATAGTCTCCTGTAATAATGAAAGATTTAAACTTCTGTCACTATCACCTGTAAATTCTTAAGATCAAAGTTAATGTCTTAGTTGATCTATGCATGACTCTAAATGCCTTTTTGTCTCTTTTTTACCTTTTCTCTGACCATTTGTACCTCAATAAATCCTATTTTTAGTATTTGAGAAAAGCACCTTCTTCCCTCTAAAATAATGGATCTACTCTTTTTATAAACCTCTTTATGCAGCAGGTGAAGTTAGATTTAAAGTTTCTGGTAAAAGCCATAAACTGTGTGAATTGTTCGTTAAATTTTTTCAAGTTGTGAGCACAATTCCAAATGCACTGTTTCCATGTTGTTTACATGTTGTTTACATGTTGCTTACATGTTGCTTCCTGTGTATTTGAAATAAAATTATAATAATAAATGACAGAATAGTTTTTTTCCCTAAATATTTAAACCAGGTCTAAACCGATGAAACCAAAAGTTTATCCAAACCAGGACAGGGATGGACTAAACCAGGCCCACGTAAGAACAATATTTAACGTTAACAGCCACATGGTGTTTGTTTTGTTTATTGCACTGAAAAATTTAGAAAAACATGTGTCCCTGCTTTGAGCGGGCTTGCCTTTCCACAAACCTGACTCTTATATGCCTTTAGAAGAGCTTCCACCTTCTTGTTTCCAAATGTTGTGTCTTTGGCTACAATCTTCCACGGTATGGCATAAAACTTATCTATCTCCATGGAGAATGTTCCAAAGTATGTTTTTTCTGGGAGTTCTGAGGAGAAATGACTAGAAACCGGCTCCGAGTCCTTGTCAAGGCCGCCATCTTGGACTAGAACAGTGCAGTATTACAGATTGACCTACGAAACTGTGAGAAGCACCTCTTCACCGTTGCCATGGTAATGGACTTGAGTAAGAAATGTCTCTTTGGCTACAGGAAGACGCATCTTGGTGCCTCCCAGCCCCCATCACACAAGACCTAAATTCCATCATAAAATGTATGGATGCACACAGTTCAAACTTTGGATTAAACTGTTCTTAAAAGATCCACAAAGTTTCTACAAGAACAACTGACAATCTTTCAGGAAAGAAAGACACTTCAGACTGAAGTAAATTCAGATAAATATGCCATGACCAAGACACAAATAAAAGACTCGGCTGTTTGGTCAAACGATCTCAGCTGATGACTTTCTCCACAGAAAGAAGAGAACGACATGAACTGTTCATCCTGTGAATATTGTGAATATCGTTTCCATATTGATTTGTAAATATCATATGAATATTTTTATTTGTGTAAAACTGTGTTGATGGTTCATAATGCACATTGTCCAAAACTCCCACTCAACTTTAGCCAAGCCAGTACTCATGACTTCACCTCGTTGGTGAAGCTGCCCTGCTCAAACTAAGTGGGTGGTTTCAACAGGAAATACACTGGCCATCTTCTGACCCCAGGAGTTTCATCCCAACCTTTGACCAGAGAGGATAGAAACACAGAGTGTCTAAGGGAGGATACAGCCATCCTGCAGAGGAAACTCATTCTGACCACTTGTATCTGCCATCTTGTCCTTTCGGTCATTACCCAAAGCTCATGACCATAGGTGAGGGTAGGACCAGAGATCTAAACCAGGACTAAACCAGGACTAAAGAAGGACCATAGGTTGGAACCTAGTTTGACCAATAAATCTAGAGCTTTGCCTTTGGACTCAGCTCCTTCACAACAGTCCGATACAGCGACTGCATCACTGCAGACGCTGCTCCGATCCAACTGTCAATCCAACGGCCAAACTCAGTGCAACAGGTCACTGCTGGCTCTCAGCACTCTCCACTTACCACTTCACTCTGCAGTACACGCCTGGCAGCGGCATCATCAACGCCGGTGCCCTGTCACGGAACCCTCTTCTACAACAGAAGAAGGCCCTGAAAGTGTCCCAGCGCTGCGTAAGCAGATCAAGTGCTGTGAAACTCCTAAAGAGCCGATGACTAGATCTCTGGGTCTCAGTATTCCTAAATATGATATTATTGTGTAATAAATTGTCACACACAGGGCACCACTAACCACCTCCCTCTTCATTAACATACAATGGCCCCGTGTTCGCCTCTCCTCTCTCAAACCTACGGCTCTCTGGGTGCGTGTGGCTACAGCGTGGCCAAAACTAAACACATCCACGTATTCTCCATGCCCCCTTCACACTTGCACTGGCGCAGACAAGTCCTTGATGAAGAAGCACAAATCAATATGAGAATTAAACAGCCTCTAGTCTGGTGGTTCAAAACATCAGTCATTCATTTTAATGCACTCTTTTATGAACAAAGCCCCTGGTCTAATCCTGGTCTAATTCTAGTCTAGTCCTGGTTTAGTCCTGAACAGTTTCCCTGTGTCGGTCTCTTTGGCTTGTCTCCTGTGTGGATCATTTGATGTTTGTTCAAATGACTCATCATTGAACTGTTTCCCACACTCCTGACATTCATATTGTTTTACCTTTGTATGTCTCACCATGTACCGTTTTAAAGTCATTTTTATTGTGAAATATTTTCTGTATTGTGTGCACTTGAATGCTCTTTCAAGACCCCAATCCTGTTTTGGGGTTTTGTATGTTTTTATGTGTTTTTGAAAAGTGCATTTTGTGGCGATTTTTCTCAAAAGCCACAGTCGTACAGGGATGGGCTGTAGGCACGCATCACTTCGACGTTCTGCAGAGCGCACTGGAATTAGGACGACGGCTGAGTCCTCAGATTTTACTTGTTTACTGGAGCTTCCCAAAATCAGTGTCAGGTAAAAACTGGAGAACAAGGAGTCTGAGAGGGGAGCTGACAGGCCAGGCTAGTCATGGACTCAGACACGCTGTCCCTGAGCCGATTGCCTCCGTTGATGGGTTTTATGTAATGAATACACTAAAGCCACTCTCTCAGCCTGAACGCAGCATTCAATTTTGGATGTACATTTTGGGACACCAATGAATGGTAAAAACGTGATTGTCATTTGTGCAAAATTTGGTGCACAAAACAACAAAACATGACAGTTTTACAGTGTTGTTGTAGGAAAAAGTCCAGGCGTCCTGTGCCAATTTGGTGCCCATGTGCCACTCATGTCCCAATTTGCATTGGGTGGCATCAGCAGATATTGTCTGCATAATCAATTATTGAGATCAAACTCTGACTCAGAAAACTAGTAAATAAAAAAAAAATCCAAATAATTAATGTCACAATTTGACCTATATCAGAGATGGTTTTAATTCATATAAAATGATTCAACGTAATTAAATTATAATATTGTTGATTCTCAAATTTTTTTTTTTCATGCCAGTAGAGTGACAAGTATACACACCCTCCTTTCTCCTACTTTGCTGTATCTAACACTAACAAAATGGCCGCCTGCATGCACTGTATGTGGGCGGGGCTGCAGGGGTCAGAAAGTGAAAACAATATCAGAATATCTCAAACTTTAGCAGCTATTATTTATATGACTGGTTCACCCAAAACATGAAGTTTTAAGCCTGGGGCAGATCAAAATCTGTCCATACGACTGAAAGCCATCCATTCATCCATTTTCTTCCACT
>KN474152.1:33480-48920 GCA_000787095.1 Periophthalmodon schlosseri | reverse complement strand
TGTTGGCGGCAATGACGGCTACGGAGTCGGACGGATTCACGAAGAAGCCATGTTTACCCAGCACCATGTTACGGTCCTGAAGAAAACAAAGAGGAACAGTGTCGGAGATGGAAAAATACTTTGAAATGTATTTACAGAACACTGAAACATGGTCCCATCAGAGCACTGTTTTCTGAATACTTAAAATACTTCTACATAGACTTACATTATATTATGGTGTAAAGACGTAACATTGGATTAAAAACAGCTTTATGCTTGTTCTGCATTGATAAATAGTCACATTTTTCCCACCTTCAAGACTCAAAGCTCTTTATATCAAGGAACCACTCACACACCAGTGTACACAGACACTGGGAGCGGGGGGGGGGGTGTCTTGCCCAAGAAGACAACAGCAGCATTCATCTGTGGGAGCTGGAACCTGTGAATCTGAGCGCTCTACCAATGATGTTTATGTAGAGAGCGGGATTCGAACTGCCAACCTTAAGATCAGTGGACAAACACTCTACCAACTGAGCCACTGTCACATTTATTTATTACTGATCAGGAAACGTCACACTTGTGCTCCCACTATTTTAATAAGTCTAAAGGGAGCGATCAGTACGGCCATGTAGACACAGACCGATATATCGATGACTGATATGGCCGATATTCACACTTTGTAACGCATCGGCCTTAAATCTCCAGCAGAGGGTGATATTTAGTTTGACCAACTACCTGCCTCCATCGGCATAAAGAGTATATACATAAAGCTTTATTTGAACACTTTAGTCCAAAGGGGGTGCTGTAAAAATGTGACTACACTGTTTTCTTGTCCAGTTTGTAGTAAAATAAGATGGTGGATGAGTCTGTACTAAATTCAAATCGGAGAATTTGGGTAACATGACCAGATAGGCCCAAATATCGACGCAAAAATATCTACTATCTATATCTATCGTCCATCAGTTTCTCTGGATCCTAAACAATCGGCATCGGCCATGAAAAAACCCATATCGGTCGACCTCTACCTCCATGTATTCCTTTGGTTTTAGAAAAATAGCTGTATTCTGAATATCACCAAATGAAAAAGTAACTGTACCAGATTACAGTTACTCAAAATTAGTATTCAAACAACATATTCTCTATACATGTATTTAGTTACTTCCCAACACCACACAGGGACATGTTAGCATGTTTGGCTAAGATATAAGTTACTTTCCTTATAACAAAGTAAATGTTTGTAGTGAGCATCACACAGCCCTGATCTCAGTCCTATTGTAAATTTATGGGCAGACCTGAAAAGGCATGTACGAACAAGACGGCCTACAAACTTGGCCCAGTTACACTAGTTCTGTCTGGACGAATGGGCCAAAATTCCTGCAAACTATTGTAAGAATCTTGTGGAAGAATATCCAAAACTTTTGACCCAAGTCCTACAGTTTAAAGGCAATGGGACTAAATGCCAATGAAATGTATGTAAACTTCTGACTTTGAAGAAAGTTATGAAAAAATGTCTTAAAAAAAATCCTTCTCTCTTTATTCTGGCATTTAGCAAATAGAAATAATTTTGTTAATCCTAATTGACCTAAAACAGGAGAAGTTTAGTCTGATTTCATGTCAGACAGTGAGAAAAAAAGTGTGTGTCTTTTTATATAGTGTATGTAAACTTCTGGCTTTGACTATATTTTAACTTACGCCATCACCGTCAAAAGCCGCTCCGAAGTCGTACTCTCCTCCTTTCATTGTATTGACTAAATCAGCAGCGTAGGTTAAGTTGGGGTCTGGGTGGTGACCTCCGAAATCTTCTTGAGGGACACAGTTGACGGCAGAATTGGCAGGAGAACCCAGCTCTTCACAGACTATCTTCTTTACATAAGGACCAACCACTGGAGAAGATGACAGACATGTGACCACTTCAATTTAAACTATAGGGGTTTTTAGATTCTAGGATGTGATGGTGTCATACTCCCAGATCGAGGCAAGAGACAGTTTTCCTTGTTGATTACATTGTACTTATACGACCAGTCAAAAGTTTGTACACGTCTTCTCATTCTGTTTTTTTTTTTCTTTATTTTTACTACTTTTTACATTTATATAAATACAGAAGACAGTGCTATATAAAAATGTGTCCATTTACCATTTACCAAATATATAAAGCAAATTATATGGAATTATGTAGCAAAGAAAAAAAGTTTAATAACTCTACTAAATATTTTTGACAAAGCAAAGAGGGCAACTTTGAGGATTTGAAAATAAAATATAAAAAAAATTTAGTAGAGATTTAACGTTTCTTCTTTACTACATAATTCCATATATCTTACTTCAGACTACAATACAGAAAATAAATTAAAAAAAAAAAAAAAAACACTGAATGAGAGGGAGTGTCCAGACTTTTGACTGGTCATGTATATAAGAATCCAAAATATCCAAATGGTAAATTCATACATGTTGAACCTGATCAGTTATAAAAGTGACTGGACCATGCAGCTAAACTTGAGGTTAACGTTCTGGCCGGAGGTTCAGAAACTGGCCACGGCTTTGAGATGTTCTGTCTGACGGCGGACAGCGCTGGGACGTGTTTCCATATGACTGTGCGACACTGTCAGGTGGCAACAGGTGCAAACCCTGTCATACCACACCTGGTCTTTATGGAAGCACAACTCTCCCACATCTGAAAACACAGAGCGATTCTTTCTTTTCACACACAGCTAAGGAATCGGCCGTTCACACCCGCATCATCTGGTCATGTGACCGGAGCCCAGATGGGGCAGACTTCACCACGTGCAGTAGACTGCATTTTAAAAATACATTTTAGTTGTCCCATCTGTATTAAATATAATTAGCCTATAGAATGCTGTGATGTCACTTGAAACCGAGCAATATTTATTGATGTATTTATTTTAATGTTTTATATAGACTTGTTTGTCTTGTTTGTTTTTTCTGTTTGTATTGTATTTTAAACAGGGCCCATGAAAAAGAGCCCAAGTGCTCATTGGGTTCCACTGTAGAAATAAAGATAAACAAAGAAAGAAACCTAGCAATATAGATACATTACATAAAATTTAAATTAAAATAAAATTCTCTTAAATTGACAGACTGTGATGCTGTTCCATCCAGTACCTCCATGCATTGCATCCAGACGAACATTGATGTGGTTTGGTCCAGACAGAAGCTCCTTCAGTGCAGCAAAGTCAAATATTCCTCTGAGCATCTCTGCATAAGCCTCAACCGAGTCCACGATCTCAACTGCAAACAGTGGAAATGAGGAGAAAAGTCATTATAATGTGTTTTATCATTTCAGATTAAAGGTTCATATGACTCCATTCTCTGATCTCTGTTCTAATGTTGTTTCCTTGTCACAAACAGACCTGGAGTTGTGTTTTATTTCATTCACACATGTTTAACACACAAACCCTGCATATTTAGGCTGAGTTCTTCTCTCAAACTCAAAACACTCTGTTCCACCTTATGATGTCATGTGGTAATACAGGAAGTGCTCCACTGTGTTTTTAAACTCCATACACCTTCACTAGAATCATTTGGATGATTTCAGCCCTGGAATTGCCAATCTCTACTGAACTAAAGGTAAAAGGAGCTGTTAACATGAAAACTACCACTTCATGACATCACAAGGTGGAACAGAGTGTTTTGAGCTTTGGAGATGTAGACAGACTAATAATTAAGTGTTACTCAAACATGTGTGAATGAAACAAAACACAACACCAGGTATGTTTTTGAGGAGGTAACAGCATTAGACCATGACTTAAAGCTCACAAGAGTCATTTTGTGTGATACTGAATCTTTAAGCTACTGAATAAAAATACCTGTAAACGGTTTGAAACCGTCAACCTCAAATGTTTGTTTGCCAATTTTGGAAATGTCAACTTTCAGGTCTGGACAGATGTGATACTCCTGCAGACTTTTGCTGATTTCATAGATTTTGTTTGTGATGCCTTCAGGAGCAGGGCCTGTGGACAAAACAATGGGTTTAAATGGAGCTACTCAAAATGTTTTGGTTTAAACACACATTTTGTACAATGAACCCCACCTCCACTGGAGATGTTGTACTTGATGCCAAAGTCCCCATTGGGACCTCCGGGATTGTGACTCGCAGTGAGGATAATCCCACCCACTGCCTTTATTTTACGGATCACACAGGAGACGGCTGGAGTCGACATGATGCCATTCTGACCAATCACCAGGGTCCCAATCTGAGAAAGAGAACACACTGCGACTTAAACAAACCATTATTTTGAACCATAGACTGGATAAAGAAGTGGACTAAGTGTAACGTCACCCGTAGCGTTCGGCCCCCGTCAAATGAAGCGTCAAATAAAATGTTAACTTGAAAACCACCGCTTCATGACATCACAAGGTGGAACAGAGCGTTTTGAGCTTTGGAGATGTAGACAGACCAACAATAAAGTGTTACTCAAACATGTGTGAATGAAACAAAACACAACCTCAGGTGTGTTCTTGAGGAGGTAACAGCATTAGAACATGACTTATTTAATACTGAATGGGTTTAAACGTGTAACAGCCCAACTCCACCAGGAGCAGGAACACAACGTGACTAAGTGCACGTCCCAGTGACGCCCCCCTCTGGCCACAAAGCCACATCTCTGCACTGAACTCTCAAACATCGGGTTCTCTTCATTACCTGCTTTAAATGAAGAGTCTGCGCACATACAGGCCTGTGCACACGCATCAGGCAACACGAGGTACAGATACTGTTTGAAATGTCAAAGATCACTGGGTGAAACGCGAGTGACCCCTGCTGCCCCCTGCCCATTAGAGCAAACTCCCCCCGTCCAAGCAATGACTCCGTCCACACATGTTACTAAAACCCACTGGACAAGATTTAAACGAGAACATTTTTCATATAAACAACACTCCATCTAAACCTGCCCTTCATTTGATCATTAGCTCAAACAGATTAGCATGTAGCATTCTGGAGCCATTTCCCGCTCGATTTTCACATTTGCAGTTATTATACATAACGTAGAGCTGTAGAATAGTCGGATACTATGAGAAATTAAAGCTTAAAATCTGAATGAACTTGCTTGAACTTGGTGTTAGCTTGAGTTGCTAACACAGAGGTAAATCCAGGCCCGGGGTTTGCAGCTGCAAAACGCGCCGTGCAGCCTCAGATTAAAGTGTTTGCAGGCGCCTGAAATAATGCGAGTTCATGTTTGCACCAGTTTGAAAGTCCAGTGCAGGCTCAGTTTGTTCTGCAGCCGGGCCTGGGTGAAGCTGAGCTAACTGAGCCATGTCCTGCTCCGGCTCGTGTCCCTCAAACTCTGGACTGACCCCATTGGCCGCGGCGATCTGGACGATGAGCTGAATCGCATCTTTCATGAAGAACCTGCCGTCTCCCCCCACGACCACAGCGGCCGCCTGACGCTCCGGGGGCTCGATCACAGAGATAATGCTCTGGATGAAGTTCTCCGCGTAGTGCTGGTTCTGTTGAAACACTGTGACTCTTTTCCGGAGCCCGCTGGTCCCGGGCTTCTGATCCGTGTACGGCTGGGTCTTCACTGTGGTGATCTGCACCATTTTGAGGCAGGTTTCGAGCCCCGTGTGCGGCCTGATCTGAGAAGAGGGACCGCAGTGTGGGCAGAGAGCGCACGGACAGAGCGTACGGACGCACCGGTAACGGACCCCAGCGCAGGACACGCCCCCTGACCCTAACCCCCTGTGTTTAAAGAGACAGAGGAGGGAGGAGGATGGAGGGAAGTGGAGGAAGAGCCAGAGGAGGGTGGAGGATAGAGGGAGGTGGAAGGAGGGAGGGAGGAGCACGGGTGGAGGGAGAGTGGAGGGAGGTGGAGGGAGGGAGAGAGGATGGCTGGCTGACTGGCTGGATGGATGAATAGAGGGCGTGTTCCGGCACATATCCCTGCTCGCAAACAGTGGGCGTAGCTCGCCGTGATCGTATAGTGGTTAGTACTCTGCGTTGTGGCCGCAGCAACCCCGGTTCGAATCCGGGTCACGGCATTTTCACTGTTTTCATTCAGTAAAAAAAAATCCCGTTCACTTTTAATTGCTATGGGATATTGAAGTGTAACGCTGTAGTACAAATGTATATCCCAAAATAAATGAAGGATTTTACATACAAAATGTGTTGCTGCTTGGAATGTTACACAGTATGGCATTAAACTTCTATCTATCATGCATTTTTTTTTCAATTAAAGGTCCATATTACTTTATTTTCTGATCTAAGTTATAATGCAGTTTCCTCATTACAAACAGACCTGGAGTTGTGTTTTGTTTCATTCACACATGTTTAACACACAAACCCTGCATATTTAGGCTGAGCTCTTCTCTCAAACTGAAAACACTCTGTTCCACCTTGTGACGTCATGTGATAATACAGGAAGTGCTCCACTGTGTTTTTAAACTCCATACACCTTCACTAGAATCATTTGGATCATTTCAGACCTGGAATTTCCAATCTCTACTGAACTAAAGGTAAAAGGAGCTGTTAACTTAAACTACCACTTCATGACATCACAAGGTGGAGCTTTTGAGCTTTGGAGATGTAGATAGACTAATAATAAAGTGTTACTCAAACATGTGTGAATGAAACAAAACACAACTTCAGGTATGTTTTCGAGGAGGTAACAGCATTAGAACATGGATTAAAACTACAAGAGTCAGTTTTGTGTAAAATAGGACCTTTAAGGATTACAGAAGTGCTCATAACCTTGAAAAACATGCATTCTTACTGTAAGCACGGTCGACCCCCCACAGAACTGAGCTGGAACGTAATAAAGTAAAAGTAGTAAAGTACTGTACTTAAGTACAGTTTTATGTATCTGTACTTTACTTAAGTTCATTTTGTAGTGTATACTTTTTACTTTTACTTCACTACATTTGAGAGCAGTATCTGTACTTTCTACTCCTACTACTCACTACATTTTTTGAACTAGACTGAAAAGTAAAAGTATTTTTATTATTGTCTGAGACCTGCTGAAAAGGCTGAGGTTTTATTTTTAACACGTTCATAATTTGAACAAAACAAAAATATACAAATAAAAACAGAAAAAACCCCCCGATTGATTCAATTTTTTCTGTTGAACAAAATTCGGCTCAAATCTTTATCAAAATCACTACATTTGAAGCTTTATAAGACTCAAAATCTGAGAGAAATACTTTTACTTTTTACTCTTTAAGTATATTTTTAAACTGGTACTTTTACTTAAGTAGATTTTTCATGTGATACTTTTACTTGAGTATTTTTTTTTTTGCTCTAGTATTTGTACTTTTATTTAAGTAACAAAACTGAGTACTTCTTCCTCTGCTGCCCAGACCTCATGTGTGTGTATTTTCTGCAAACCAAACATTATTACCAAAATTGTGAAACAGCCAGAAATCCATAAATATTTGCCCATTGCATCACATTGTTTGAGTTGGCCTGAGCAAAGTTTAAACCCGTTAAGAAAGGTGACAGATATATTTGAAATAACCTAATGCACTGACTGATCATGGATTTTCAAATATATTTTTCTAATCATAATTACGTAACAGTTTACTTTATAAAACTCTTCAGCTTCCTCTTACAAAAGTTCACACAGATTAACCAAGCAGAGTGTCGTCACAAGCCACTTCTCCAAACGCCGCAGTGAACCCCCCACATTAAACACTCACTCGCACCATGTGACCTTTAGCTGGGTGCTCTACTGTTTCAGCAGAGAAAGGTCAAAGTGCAAATAATGGCCCGGGAGATATAAATAGTGGGGCAGGATTTTTCTCAGCTCAAAAGGTCAAGGGCAAATAAAGTTTAGACCTGAGTGCACTGGAGACGTCCCATTCTGATTCAGCCATATTTGGAAGGCTGAGGATATGTACTCAAATACTCATAAAGAGTAACTGTAATCTGGTACAGTTACTCTTTCATTTGGTGATGTTCAGAGTACAGTTACTTTTTTTAAATCAAAGGAATACATCAGAGTATTTGATCATATTTAGGCTTCAAACTGCACAGAATACGTGGGAAAAATATAAAACACAGCTCTTGTGGTGAGGCAGGTGCAGTGGTGAAACATAACGAAGTATAAGGAGGAAAGTACTGTACTTTAGTAGAATTTGAGGTATCTGTACTTTAAGTATATTTTAAGTACATTTTACAGTTTAGTTTTTACTTTTTACGTTTACTTCACTACATTTGAGTACTTTTCAGTCCAGTTCAAAAAGTTAAAGTAGTAAAGTACTGTAGAATATTTAGGTATCTGTACTTTACTTAAGTAGATTTTACAGTGGATACTTTTTACTTTTACTTCACTACATTTGAGAGCAGTATCTGTACTTTCTACTCCACTATATTTTTGAACAGTACTGAAAAGTAAAAAGTACTTTTCATATGATTTGAGGGGTTATTTTTACCATGTTCGTGGCAACATCCTGACTAAAGTTTTTGAGTTCAAGCTTCGGCTTTGAGCAAAGCAAAAATAAATACACAAAATTCATCAGAAAAAATGAAGAAACTGATTCGTATTGTTACTGTTGAACAAAATATGTCACATTTTTAGTAAATATTTCTACATTTACACTTAAACAAATGAACACTTGTGTGAAATACTTTTACTTTTTACTCTTAAAGTACATTTTTAAACAGGTACTTAATTACTTTTACTTAATTCGATTTTTTCATATGATACTTTTACTTTTACTTATGTAACGTGGAAATATTTAAGTAACTGAAGTAAAAATGTGTCAAGTTTATTTAATGCAGTAACAGCTACGGTCATAAAAATATTGTATACAAAATGATGTTAAATACAAAATATGTTTCCCAGCAAAATAATAAGAGTTCATTTAAAACACAATGAGGAAAACCAAAATAACAAAAACTATGGCCATAAACATAAGAACATGGAGCTCACACAGGCTGCTATACAGGACCTCCAGCCTCCCTCTCTCTGTCTCTCCCTCCCTCTACCTTCAGCCTCCCTCCCTCCCTCCCTCTGCCTCTCCCTCCACCTCCAGCCTCCCTCTCTTTCTCCCTCCCTCTGCCTCCAGCCTCCCTCCGTCTGCCTGTCAGATCATCTCAGTCTGTAGCGCAGTTTGAGACCAGACTTAAACCCTCCTCTTCTCCCAGGCGTTTGGTTCTCGCTCGGCAGGGCATCTTGGTGTTTGGTATTGTTGTATTGTTCTTTGCCTATGTGTTGTATTTTATGTATATCTGTTTTTGTTTGTTGTTGTTTATGTGAAGCTTAAGTTGTATTTTAAATGTGCTATAGAAATAAAATTAAGTTGAACTGAACTAATCCCTTGTTTATGATGCTGTTGTGTGTGAAATGGGTTTGTGTGTGATGGATGTGGGTCAGATGCCGGGGAGGATGGTTTCTATACAGCTGTAGGTCCAGTCCTGCTTTTCGTGGACAGGCAGAACATGCTGGCACACCTGAAACCAACACACAAACAATACAAATAGTTGACTTATAAACAAAACTAAAAAAGTTACATAGAGATTAGAGATCGACCAGTATCATTTTCTTCATGGCTGATGCCGATACTGATTGTTTAGAATCCAGAGAAATTGATATTTTTGGGTCGACATGTAGGGCCCATTTAGGTCATTTTACCCAAATGATCTATGAAGGCAGTTTTACTACAAACTGTGCAGTCACATTTTTGCAGTTCCTCTCTGGACTAAAGTGTTCAGACCATAGACTGTATAAAGAAGTGGACTAAGTGGACTCCAAATGAAGCTCATCGAGGCTAGAGCAGTTATAGGGGCCAGGAGCAGGAGCAGCCTCGGGGAAAGAAGGCGCCTGATTTGTCTGTTATTAATGTTCATATTTTCATTTACAGACACAATAGTGAAATAAAAACCTCAGGATCATGTAGAGGGGGTTAATACGAACATTTTAAGACCAAAATGACGAGTCTGGCAGCAGCAGTTACAGAGAGAGGGGCCACAGTTTTTCAATGTAAAGTGAATTGTCGATGGAGCTGGAAGTGCGCCCATGATTAGAACGCGGCGGCTGGCAAGTTAGCCATGTCCATTTATATATACGGTCTATGGCTCAAACAAAGCTTTATGTATATACTCTTTATACAGATGGAGACAGCTGGTTGGGTTAAATTAAATATTGCCCTCTGTTGGAGATTTAAGGCTGATACACTACAAAGTGCAAATATCGGCCCGATACATCAGCCAATCGATATATCGGTCTGTCTCTACTGAAAACTGTATGAAGAGAGTAACTTTACCATCTTGGTGCGGGCGGGGATCTCTACAGCAAACACACTCATGCCTCTGCTGCTGCAGCAGTTCTTGTTTTGTTCGTTGTTCACGTGGACTGTCACTTTCTGATTGGTCTGAGAATAAACAGACTGAGTTTTGAATGTGGAAATATATTTTTACTATATAATAAGGTATCATTAGTATTAGTGTCTCTCTAAGAAATAGCAAGCCATTATTTTACTGATGTTCCTGGTCACATTTATACAGCACTTTTTTACTCTACTCAACTCAAAGCGCTTTACATCAAGGAACCACTCACACATTCACACACCAGTGTACACAGACACTGGTGACAAGGGGGGTTAAGTGTCTTGCCCGAGGACAAAATCGGCAAAATGGCGTCTTGAAAATAAACTATTAAAGATTACTCAAACATGAATCACTCCAAATACAACTTCAGAGGCTCAATGAGAAGAAACAATTAGAACATGGTTAAAGGTCTGAAAAGAACAGTTTGCAAAACAGGTCTGATTTAACATAAAACATTAACATTTGTCTAAACAGTTTTAATGGAGAAGCCACACCATGTTCACAGATGTCTTCACTTCAGTAAAATGATGTTGATGACCAGAACACAGGGCAGAGGGCAGAGGTCAGAGGTCAGAGGTCAGGGTTGAGCTATACCTTATTGGTGATGAGTGATGAAATCCTGTGTTCTCCTTTATATGTGTGGATCAGAACACTGTCATTCCCTCGCAGAGACCTGGGCTGGGCTGAGGCTGTTATCGACTTGTGGACAGCTTGATGGAGCAGTTTAGTCCCTGAGTCCAGACGAATCGGAAGCAGCTGTGGCTGGGCACCTTTACAGAGGACGTCGATTTGGAACGGGCACGCCTGAAACACACAAGAATAATTAACATGCACAAAGAGGCAAACGTTTTTACTACTTTCTACATTTTCGACAGCCGTTCAGTTCGTAGAGCGTTTGTCCACTGATCTGAAGGTTGCTGGTTTGAATCCCGCTCTCAACATAAACATTATTGGTGTCTGTGTACACTGGTGTATGAATGTGTGTGTGAATGGGTGAGTGGTTCCTTGATGTAAAGCGCTTTGAGCCTTGAAGGTGGAAAAGTGCTGTATAAAAATGTGACTGTTAACCATTTCAGATACAGTTGAAACCAGAAGTTTACATACACTATATAAAAGACACAGATGCTTTTTTCTCACTGTCTGACATGAAATCAGACTCTCATAATTCTGGCATTTAGCAAATAGAAATAATTTTGTTAATCCTAACAAACAGGAACCTAAAACAGGAAAAGTTGAGTCTGATTTCATGTCAGACAGTGAGGGAAAAAAAGCGCATCTGTATCTTGCTTCATATATTTGATGTCTTCTGTACAGGGGTGGAAGAAGTACTCAATGTTGTAACTTAAGTAAAAGTACAGATAACGAAGCAAAAAATACTCCAGTAAAAGTATCACATGAAAAAATCTACTTAAGTAAAAGTATTAAAGTACCTATTTTAAAATAAAAAAGTAAATAAAAAAAAAAGAGTAAAAAGTAAAAGTATTTCACACAGATTTTGAGTCTTATAAAGCTTAAATGTAGTGATTTTTATAAAGATTTGAGCCGAATTTTGTTAAACAGAAACAACTGAATCAATAATTTTTTTCTGTATGTTTTATTTGTTTTTTTTTTTGTTCAGATTATGAACGTATTAAAAATAAACCTTCAGCCTTTTCAGCAGGTCTCAGGCAATAATAAAAATACTTTTACTTTTCAGTCCTGTTCAAAAATGTAGTGGAGTAGAAAGTAGAGATACTGCTCTCAAATGTAGTGAAATAAAAGTAAAAAGTATACACTGTAAAATGTACTTAAGTAAAGTACAAATACCTATAATGTTTATTTTAGTACAGTACTTTAATACTTTTACTTCATTATGTTCCACTATTGCTTCTGTATCTTTATAAAATGTAGAAAGTAGTAAAAATAAAGAAAAAAACATTGAATGAAAGTGTCCAAACTTTTGGCCAGTCATGTAGATGATGAATAATATGTCAAAGTGAATACATAAGTGCCCATATTCACCTCCACCAGTTCCAGCAGACGGTTGTAGCCCATAGCTTCTAGTGTTGCCCACAGATCCGTTGGGTTGCCATCTTTCTCCGTCACCTCCATCAGATTTAGCTCCATAAAGCCCTGTCTCGTCAGCTGATTGCTCCTCATATCAAAGTTTTCTGTAACCATAGCAACACAAAACATTGACTTTACAACCACAAAAGCACAGCTCTTTACTTTTTAAATGAGATTACCTTTGCACATGGCCCACGCGTCTTTGTCGCACTTTTCACCACTGGTTCTGAGCTCAAAGAAATTGTATTCATCTAGACTGAGCAAACCATTCCCATCTAGGTCTATCATCTCAAATATGTTAGACAGCACCTCCCTGTGGCCAAGAGGTAACAACACAGGCTTATAGAATGAAAAAGCTAAAAGATAATATTATGCCAAACTCAAACTTTTTGCACAATTTATATATTTATAATGTTTTACAAAGACGGTATTAATACAAACCTGAGTTCTCGAGACAGGTCCAGCTCTCCAGTGTCAGTCTGATGCACAAGCTCTTTGGATTTATGTAAAGTTCCTGTTTTCTTGTTTTTCTTTAACCTACAGCCACTGCAGAACGGGAGCAGGTGGTAGGTCCCTGCACTCAGCTCTCCTCTCCAAACAAACTTCTACAAAGAGACGCCGGTTTTAAAAGTGGAGCAAACCAAACTGGAATAATGTTTTGGTTTTAAATCCTAAACCTCTTTGTCTTTAGACTCAGTAAAACAAACTAAAGTAGAGTCTTCCTTGTTTTCACCAGCTGTCGTGACAAAAAGTGCTGTGTCTGTTGACATCCAATCAGATTTGTCTGAAAAACAAAAGAGTTTTGGAGCTAATATGATTGACAGATTCAGGAGCAGGACCACACCCACACCTCCACCTCCTCCTGCTCCTCCTCCACTGACCCACAGCTCACCTCAACCACACCTCGAATTACCCAGAAGCCCTTTTTATACAAGCCTCGACCGCTCCCTCCCACCCCGTGTCTCTTGTTCATGTTTCAGCCTGAAGACCTCACCATCTACGGGGGGGGATCTGAATGGGCTGGGCTCACCGCCTGAGACAGAGCCCCTAAATATCTATATACCATATACCGTTGCTGTGGCGTGGTTGTTGCTCGTGAAATACATATAATATCCAGGATAAAGATAAAACAAGTACCAGTATTTCTACAGTTATGGAGCTCAACAGTCCCGCCCACTTCCAGGTCCACTCTGGGTCCAAACATAAATTTCCTATTTATTTATGCCATAGATTTTTCGAAAAATTTTAATATTAAGAGTTAGTAAGACAGGATGGAGGCTAACCAGCTACGTGCTAACTAATCCAAAAAGCACATTTAAAAAGCAAGATTTGGAAAAAAATTTTAATAACTTTGAGGTTTATAAAGTTTCAGAAACAGATTTTAAATAGAATTATAGGTTTTGTCATCATTAGTTACCACATCGCTGTTTAGCCTGAGCATATTGTAATTAAACTATCTCTATGGAGACAACCAGGTGAAGTTACAAGTCAGATCTGTGTAAAAATGCCCCCCGCTCCCAGTATGACGCAAAATAGAAAAAGATGATGCAATGATGCCATACTGTGTGACATTCCAGGCAAAGTATTAACACATCACCATGGACAGACCGGTATCATCGGACCTACCACCACAAAAGTTACATAGTGCAGCTTTAAAGAGGGGAGGATACCTGGTCTGTTGCTGAGGGAAACTGGTTGAATAGTCATGTAGATATCAGTGGTCTGAGGGAGGTGAAGCTGGTACTGTAAAGAAGTGATGCTCCCCTCCTCCTCCACGAAAAAGCAGCCTCTGACGAAACTGTGCTGCCAGTCCTGAAACACATTAGAATTATTTATTTAAACTACTATTACATTATTATTATTATTATTATTATATTTAGCTTATGAGAACAAAAACATATAAACATACAAAGGCAGGAAACAATGGGGTCATAAGGGATTTTTCATAAGATTCAAGATTTCATTATCATTGTCATACACCGTGACGTTAACTTAATAAACTGGTTTGTTGAAAAACTACACGCTGCAATATGACGTTCGTCCAGAAGAGGGCAGAAGTGTTCCATTACATTTTGATGGAGGCCGGAAAATTACTTCAAATATGGATGTAGCAAATTGGAGCGTGTTTAAGAGACAAAAACAGACTGAATCTCGCGCCCGCGAACATTCAAAACGACCACGAGGAAACTCAGCTGGAAACTTATATAAGTACTTCTGCTTCTGCTGATACCTACTGCAGGAAACACCAAAACAGTTTTCCCTCTCGTCTTTGGAGACGCATTAAAAGAAAACACAGTTGATGGTAGAGGACCGGGGACGGCGTGAAATAGGCCATATTTCCTTTTTGTGGACAAATAAATCAGTAAGTTAAACAAAGAAAGAGCCGTAAAGAGGGAACAGGCCGCACCTTTAGAGGAATCCATTTTCTCAAATTATTTACTGCAGACTACGGGAGGCGAACGAGATCAAACCATAACACTTCAGTGGTTTGTCCAGACCATTTTAAATGAGGAAAATGGCCATGGGCAGCTGTTTAGTGCTTAAAAACACGAGAATGAATGACGCCACAGAGAGTGGGGTCAGCTGGTGGAGTAATACAGCCCGTCTCCTGCTCTGACCACACACGTGATTTAAGGCCAGGTCCAGTCCAGGGACAAACTATGCAACTATCAAAACTACACTTGCACGATTTGGGCTGGGTTCTATTGCGATTTATGTTTTAAAACTAGGATTCTGTTCAAAAGTCAAAGTTCATATTTCAAACATCTCCAGAACAATTGACAAAAAGACTGAAATCTGAACTGACATATGTGAGAACATGTTTGTACAGATCTAAACTACAGGTTTTTATGCAGAATAAGACCCCATAGAGACACAGGGAGGGCATCTGACACATAGGGGCATTTCAGAACATGTTTGCACAAATCTTAACTATGGGTTTTTATGCAGAATAAGACAGGAAATACGATTCATTTACGATTAATCTTCCAGCTCTGACCAAAACTGCCGCTGGTATAAAAACCAAACTAACTCATTAACACAGTTTCAGTATTTAGACTGTTATGGTGTGTTTTGTGTCTTTATCAAATGGAAAATGGAGAGACTGGAACAAAAGCAAACCCCACCACCCCAGCCCAAT
>KN474152.1:21800-33368 GCA_000787095.1 Periophthalmodon schlosseri | reverse complement strand
TATGGAGGTAATCTCTAGGTACACATTTGGTACTGCATCGATGTCGGGCCCTTTCCAGCCTCTACAGTGTGCTCAGAGCAGAGCGATGGGGCCGTTACTGCAATGTATTTATGTACTTTTTTTTTTTTTAAGTAAAGAAAACCAGCTGAGACTAAGCCAAAAAGAGTGAAAACAAAACACGAGGATTAATGTTGTGTGTATCCGATCGTCCTGGTTAAATTGGAACCAAAAATACTGTGCTAGAGCGGGATTACACAGAACATGGCAATGCGTCACAACATTAGGTCTAATGTTAAAGAGGACCTGTTCTGCAAACTGGACTTTTCAGATCTTTAACCATGTTCTAGTCATTTCTTCTCATTGAGCCTCTGAAATTGTATTTGGAGTGATTCATGTTTGAGTAATCTTTAATCGCTTATTTTCCAGACGCCATTTTGCTGTCTACCCCTGGTTTTCACCTCCACCGGTACACGCCCACTGTGACGTACACGCCCACTGTGAGGTACATGCCCACTGTGACATACGCACTTCCTTCTCCAGTTTTATTTTCTTAATTAGCGTCGCGTAGTCATTTTGTATTTTCTTAATCGGTGATACTCGTAGGATTCGGCAGCGTTGTGTAGTCATTTTGGTACAAAAAAAAAAAAAAAAGTGCTGCTCGCTAGTGTGATGTGCAGCTAACCATAGGGGGCGCTGACAGCATGCGGTGCTTTGTTGTGATGACGTTTACAGCGATGTCAGCTCCCATTGGGCACCACAGTTTTCTAGCACGGAAGTCAGCAAAGTCGTTTTAGATGAATATTGCGATTTAAAATGTGCAAATTATAAAATAATGATCCACAGGTGTCAGAGATTAGAACTATAGAGACACAAGCTCAATAGGACTGATTTAAAGTAGCACTTTATTGCCCAAAAGGGAAATTTGTCCTCTGCATTTGACCCATCTTTCAGGAGCAGTGGGTGCCAAAATGGGACCCATCTCCAGATCTTGAGCTAGGATTACCTTGGCTGGAGGATTGTAACTATTGTGCACGTTTTGGGTTAGGTCTATGGTTTGAGACTAAGAGCACACCACAGTTGTAATCATAGACTGTATAAATAAGTGGACTAAGTGAGTGTGACATCACCCACAGTGTTCGGCTCCAGTCAAATGAACCTCGTCAAGGCTAGAGCAGTTATAGGGGCCAATTTGGAGCCCAGTTCCATATTTGGAATTCCAACCACGAGAATATAGCAACAAAAAGAGCCAATCCGGAGCGAGGCTGTGGAAGGTAACGCCCCTTCGTGCCCGCACTGCTGGTTTAGCAGGGAGCGGGCGCTTAGCAACGCTGTCAATCAAACCTGTTGCTAACGCTATTGGGAGCAACCTCAGGGAAAGAAGGCGCCTGATTTGTCTGTTATTAATGTTCATATCTTGATTTACAGACATAATAGTGAAATAAAAAACCCAGGATCATGTAGAGCAGGTTAATACGAACATTTTAAGACCAAAATGAGGAGTCTGACAGCAGCAGTTACAGAGAGAGGGGCCACAGTTTTTACACAGACAGTAAATTAGAGCCAGAGTTGATGGAGCTGGAAGCACGCCCATGCTCACTTAATGTTTGGAACAAGTGTTAATATTGCTAGACATTTGTATTTGTTTTTAAAAAGGCAAAATATAATTGAAGAAAAAAATTATGATCAATTAATATGCGTTAATATGGCGGCCCTCATGACGTAACAGTTTTGGGGGTTCACCTGTAAACCTGATGGCTCTTGTACTTTGCTGATCTTGGAGCTGCTGGACGTCATGGTGATGGCATTAGACACAGAGGACCGCCTGCTGCGAGCCGAAGAGGGACGAGATGATGAGCGGCCATCTGCAAAACAAACACGAGCAAAAAACAGTCAACAAAGAAATATTATGAATTTAACTTGTATTATTAGACAGTGAGACACAAGTAAGAAAATAATGCGATAATTCCAATAAACCATTTTAAATCAACTGTTTCATTAAAAGACATGAGCTGCAACCATAGACTGTATATATAAATGGACATAGCTAATCTATTAGCTGCCGCGTTCCAAACAGGAAGGGAGCATGGGCATGCTTCCGGCTCCATTGACGCTGGCTCCAATGCACTTTCTATTGAAAAACTGTGGCCCCTCTCTCTGTAACTGCTGCTGTCAGACTCGTCATTTTGGTCTTAAAATGTTCGTATCAACACACTCTACATGATTATTTCACTATTGTGTCTGTAAATCAAGATGTGAACATTAATAACAGACAAATCAGGTGCCTTCTTTCTCGAAGGGCATTCCCACTAGTGTTAGCAACAGGTTTGATTGACCTTCATCAGCCTCGCTCCTGATTGGATCTTTGGTTGCTATGATACTCGTGGTCAGAATTCCAAATATGGAACTTGGCTCCAAATTGGCCCCTATAACTGCTCTAGCCTCGATGAGCTTCATTTGACTGGAGCCAAACGCTGTGGGTGACGTCACGCTCACTTAGTCCACTTCTTTGTACAGTCTATGGCTGCAACACATAAATAGCAGAATATACCTATAATTAGCCATAAAAGAGATTTATTCACCCCCCACAGCTCAAATCTTATCGTATTACAACAAAAATACCCAAATCTCCCATTTTTGCAAAGAAAAAGAACTCATGATAAATATTGAAAATTATATAGTTCCAGCTTCATACACTGAACGATAAGTGGATGTAGTGATTGTCATGACAGGCCTAAGTTCAAGTACAGATGCCTTTGTTCCAGTTGGACGACACAAGCATGTGATCTAAAGCTTAACCTTCTTTAATTAATTAGAGAGGCATTTTAAATTACAAATGGCATAACAGAACCATTCAAACGTCTCATTTTGCAAAACCTTTCTTCTTCTGAACTAATTGGAGCCAGAAAATGTCAATTCACTAATGAGGGGCTATAATTGTTTTCAAGCTCGGAAAATCAAGATGCAAAGTAATGCATTCTGCCTTCAAGCCTTTGTTATCGACCCATTTCGTAATGATTTTTGTACTTCTCTAATCTGGAAAAAACAAATTATATCTATTCTTCAGTGTGAGATATGCAAATGAGATTAAATGTTTGCTCCCCGTAAGATAATATATGATCTTATGACGTTCTGGAGTCAAAACAGTTGTTGAGCTCCAAACACAACACACTGAACTTGCACAACCACGCAGCGTCTCCTGTCAGCTTCTTGTTAAAACGTACCCAGAACAAATCAATACGAAATAATGTGATAATCCGGACTATATGTGGGAGCTCATTTGTTTTTGCAGTGGTGGTCTCCGGGACACTCCTCTCCACCTCCTCCTAATCCCTCATCATCTCCCCAGTGAGAAGTGCTGGAATCCTCCAAATCGATAACAAGAACATGAACTGACCACTTAAATCAACCCCATTTATCTTCCCACTGCTGCCTGTCTCTGGCTCACACATCTGTGATTCCAGACCCTACTTTTTCTGCACATATTGCTTTTGTGGAGAAGTGCAAAAAAACATAGATTTTCATATCCACTTTCCATGTGATAGGTTGGTAAACAAGCAGATCGCGATGCTGTCACTGTTGTAAAAACTGCTTTACTTGTGTTGTGTTGTGGGCACTCTATGTTGTCTGTGGCACTCGGTCATGCCACAGACAACATATTTACCGCAGTAGACAGATCTTTTGTCAATCTATTGAAGGCACAAATCCTTTAAAGGTTCCTCCCTCCAAACAAGCAGGTCTAATTGTGTGGGTATTATGATATATGGTGTGTCCTAATGAGGCGATTTGTCAGGGCCAGGGGAAAAAAAATCAATCAATAACAAAGGTATAATTTATTCATCCAAACTAATGGGTGAGGTGTTTTGAGGTCTTTGGTGTTTTCTGCGGCTGAGCGCCAGGAAATAGATGTACTTTTGTCTGGCTGTCCAGCTCAGAACATGAACTAGAATGTGGCAGGATGTTCTATCTCTCATTAAGAATTTTTAAACCTACTTTTGCATTTGTTCTATATGAGCCAACCTCTTCTTTCTTTTCTTTGTCTTTATTTATACAGGGGAATTCAATGACAGCACCCAGACTCTATTTTTCATGGGCGTCCTGTTTAAAATACAATACAAGCAGAAAGACAAACAAGTAAACAAGTCCATATAAAACATTAAAAACAGGTGCAGGTGTGTGTATACAAGTTAAAACGTGTTTAAAGTGTACAGCAGGTTTTAACTGAATCTGAAACGTTTTTTTTAGTAAAATCTTAAATATAATGATCTTAAATGTGTTTTAGTAAAATTAGTCATCCAATCTGTCATAGGCGCTTTAAAACTACAATATGTAATTTTTGTGGTAGAGACTGCAGACTGAGGACCCATCTGTTCGTCTCCTTGGATATGTTATTGTTTTGCCTGGAATGTTCCACAGTATGGCATTAAACTTATCTATATGGAGACAAGTAGCTGATGCCACAAGGCCAATTTACAGGTCAGATCTGTAGAGGCAAGCCCACTCACAATAAGAATTGATATTTTTAGGTATTTTTTAGCAATAGCAACATGATTAAATAAATAAATCCAAAATAGATAAGTTGAATGCCATACCGTGGAACATTCCAGCCTAAGCAATCACATCTCCATAGAGACAAGCAGAGGCAGACCATCAGAAAAGTTACACAGTGCCCCTTTAATAACAATGACATCAAGTGTGACTAATAATGACCTTTCTTAGCTGTGCTGTCTGCATCTGCCCGGGATGTTTCTAGAGCTGGACCCTCAGTAGAACACACAGATGCTGCTGGGTTCTTAGGAGGGCTGTATGACTGGCTGCCGAAGTTCTGTCTCTTTAGTTTGGCATCAGCCTCGAGTCTCTCCAAAGCAACCATCTGACACTGCTCCACTGTAGACACACACAATCTGCAGAACTGACAGGGAAAGGAAAGCACATATAAGCCAATGATCCATGAACGGAGTTTGAACGCTTCACAGCAGGACCACACATCACCGTCACAGTAGGTTCATTATTATCAGTGCTGGGAAGTAACTGAATACATGTACAGAGTATATGTATTCAGAAAAGTAATCTTGAGTAACTGTAATTTGGTACTCTTACTCTTTCATTTGGTGGTATTCAGAGTACAGTTACTTTACTAAAATCAAAGCAATACATTACGGTATTTGATCATGTAATCAAACTGCACAGAATCAGTGGGAAAAATAGAAAGCACTGCTCTTGTGTTTTTCCTTCTCTCTGTGACAGGAAACACAGAACAAACAATGACACAAACATAAAGCTGTTTTCAATCCTTTGTTGCATCTTTACTCTAAAATGCAAATCAATGTAAAAGTATTCAGAGTATTCAGAACATAGTGCTCTGATTGGTCGGCCTGTCATGATATTTATATCGACAGATCGTTCAGTACATAACTGATGGAACAATACGTTTTGGGGGTCAATTTTTATCATAGTGCTTTTTCTTTGCACTAGTGGGAAAAGTTTGGTGATTTTCCTGTTCTACGGATGAGATTTGAGCTATAGAAAGTTGAAATATGAACTTTTATGACTCATTATAGATATAAACTAACTACCTAACTGCTGAATTCTGTTGTTTATTCATTGCAGTTTTTTTTTTTTTTTAAAAAATATTACATTTAGAATATTTTTTGGGGGATAATTCTGTTTCATGTTTTGGTTTCAATATTATCGTTTATCGTCTATCTTTACTTCAGCTATATATCGCTCTTCAAAATGTCTTATCGTGACAGGTTTACTGATTGGTCCATATAACAGAATATGTTACAAAATGCATTTTAATGGAGACATTCTGTAACGAAATATATTTTCAAAGTATTCTTCCCATCACTGATTATTACTGCAGAACTGTTATGTTTTCCCCACTTTACCTCTGCATAGTCCAGCTTCCCGTCCTTGTTGACGTCAGCTAATGAAAAAATGGCATTGATCTCCTCAGTAGTCATTTTGTCTCCTCTCTGTGTGGGGCAGATTGTTACAGCAGTGTAACTAATCACATGACATGATCGGTTCAATATAACATTATTAAACTTGACTTACACTTGTAAGAGCCTTCTCCAGCTCACTGTGAGCTATGAATCCATCATTGTTAGCGTCTAGTTTCCTGAACGCTTTTAGCAGTTCATTTTCATCTGTCCTCTTCTCATTTTTAAGAATTTCACAGAAGTCATCAAAGTTCAGTTTAGATGTTCTTACTGTCCAGTACTTATCGAGAGTTGCTTGAGATGGATTTCTTCCAGCCTGCTGCAAAACTACAAAATAATGCAACCAAATTAGATTAAACAAAAATATTCTACAAACAAACAGATTTTGCTTTTGTTTTATGCCACAATTTGACATCTTGTATAAGGGAAATACGATCACAAAACAAACTTTGCTTAAAATTTGTATTTGATTTTAAGATGCTGGTAAAGTTACACATTAGATTTTCATGTTATCAGGCTGTTGTACAGAATGAGACTTGATGAGGTCTAGTATCTTACCACGACAAAGCTGCTGTTTTGAGGATATATTTGCCAGACTCGACTTAAACACTGACAGATATGCTGCTCTGCACTGAATGTAGAAAGCCTCATCTGTCGGACGTGGACAATCTTGAAATGACATCTTTATAATCGACACAAAAGGATCCTTTCACTCGCAAATATGACAGCGCTGTTAAGATTTCATCAAGCTATAATATTTAATAAAATCACAAATCTATACAATTGCATATTAATAAAACAATCATAGCTAGCTTGTTAGCGCGTTTGTAGACAAGAATAAGAACGTTGCTAACCACTGCCTGTTGCTAGGTAAACAAAATGTGTGCATTACCCAAAACGGCTCCCAAGAAACAAGTACAAAATATTTACTAGGACCGCGTGTAGTTTCCAGAAAATGAGATCACTATGGTAATTTTACTGTAAATCTAGGATGGTATTTTATTAAATGTATAAATTAGCTCTGTGTTGTAATTATCCATCACGAGTAGACGCGGAAAAGTAACAAGGAAGAACTTGTTTCTGCACCGGTGGATTTGGAGGGAGCACATTCGCCAGTTTTTGAAAATGCCGTGAGTAATGTCGTTTATAAATCGAATGATAATGATACATAACACTTTTATAACGCTTTTCAAGATACACAAAGACTCAATGAAACGTACGACATGTACGTAATATGAGTACGACCATGTGTGTTTCAGAATATTTATAAAAGAAACCCCAGAAATGTAAACATACAGCGCCGGCTGTCAACATGTCCACTTTTATTCATTTATTTCCACATTTTAAACAAGCAAACTTCTCTACTTTTTCTCGATATTTCATCTCATCTATGCATAGACCGTATGAAACATCTTAATCTCAGCGTTTTCTTGTTGCAGTTCACAGAAGGAAAGTAAACAGCGCGTAAGTGAAGTTATTTAGCAGCATTAACTTTGTGTTTTGTGATATTATTTCATACTTCACATGTTTTTTTCTTTTATTTCCTATAAGCCACCATCTTCTAAAGTGCCAATCCCAAAAAGAGGCCCACCACAGACAAAAGTGACTCAAGCAGGTTTGTACAGTTAGTAAATGATCAATATGGTCATTTACAATCACGCTCACGATACAGACGAATAGTAACAAACACAGTCATTTGTAATAGCGTTTTTAGCTCTGAGATTTGAATTAAAACTATCACAAAAAAGAACGTATTACGCTTTATATGTTACCATTACTTGCATGTTTGAGTTTTGCAGTTCAAGTAGATCTACCGGGTTGGGATTTAATAAGTTTTCTGTCTTAATGTGCATTAAGTGTACTGGATACATGTGTTCATTAATCTGCTCGAAATAAATAAATAAATGAAAATAAAATGAAATCTACCTCGTTGTACGTCAATATTATCTCAACTATTGTTGTGTTTATTCAGCAGCTAATTCCAAAGTATCGAGACAAGACAAGATTCCACAGACAGATGAAGAAAAGTAAGAACTCACATTTTGCATTACATTTTATTGAAATAATATAATAGTGTATTATTGTATCGCGGGAAAAATAAATGCAGATAAGACCACAGTGTTACACAGAACGTCCTTTTATTAGTTGCTATATTTCAATTGCTGCGCGTTCCCGATGGTCACGATGACGAATCCGACTTTAATGACAGGAGACTCGGAATGATACAGATTCATCACTGACCAAATGATCAGTGATTTACATAGCACTAAAAATAGTTGTATAAGAGTCACTTAACACAAGAACCATTTCCTTAGCCTGGGCCGACATTTTGTGTCTGTCCCATTCGTCAAGACAAGCATTAGTTTTTAATTTGATAGTTCTGCTGATCCATTACACGAGTCACGTTTATGGCACGTTCATAACACTCACTTTCTTATGTCAAACGAGTAAACCAAAAGTGTGTCGATATTTCAAAATGAGAGGAATTGACAGCTTGATGATTTCGTATGATGATCAGAATACAGAAGAATTATCACCAAACGATAAATCATAAACATGAACATCTTTATATTCTAACTGTTGTCCCCGTGGTGTTGCAGGATGGACGTTTTGCGCTCCAAACTGGAACATTCTCTGAGTGAATTCTTCCAGGCCACAAAAGAGCTCGAGGAAGTTCTGGTGAGAATATTTGTCTTTGTGAATGTGTGAAACAGGCGCGCACGTGTCCTCTGTGAAACAGGCGCGCACGTGACCTCTGTTATCATCACATCATTGAGACAGAGAGCTGAGAGATTATGGCTATTACTGAGTATTCACTTCTGACCAGTCCCCCTTTATCATGCCATTTCCCATTTCCTACGCGATTCTGAATATATCTATACGTATGTATTATAATTAGTCAGCAGGGGGCAGCAGTGAACAACGACGTCCCGTTTCTGAAGCCGCTGCTGCTGCTGAGCTGAAGCGTGATCTGCAAAGACACAGGGACCTGAGTAAGTAACATAGACTCTATATGTGTAGTACTGTGTATATGTATAGTACTGTGTATATGAAGTACTGTGCATATGCAGTACACTACCATTTAAAAGTTTGGACGCATCCTCTCATTCAATGTTTTTTTTATCTTTATTTTTACTACTTTCTACATTTTATAAACACACAGAAGACACCAAATATATGAAGTAAGATATATGGAATTATGTAATAAAGAAAAAAATGAAATTGCTAAACAAAATGTATTTTTTTAAATATTCAAATCCATAAAGTAGCCGCCGTTTGCTTTGTCAAAAATATTTAGTAGTCATTTACTTTTTTTCTTTGCTATATAATTCCATATATCTTACTTCATATATTTGGTGTCTTCTGTGTGTTTATAAAATGTAGAAAGTAGTAAAAATAAAGACAAAAAACATGCCTCCCTCTGATCACTACAGCTTATGTGTGTGTTTCAGGCTCCAAAGTGAAGCTGCATTTGATGGAAAACAGAGACCCACAGACCCCAGGCCGAGGTAAAGAGAACTGCTTTAATAACGCACCACAAACATGTAATGATATAACTCCACATCATCTCTAAACAGGGCTCTGTTTGAATCCAGTGTAATTCTTCTTAAACCCTGTTCTTCTTCTGCTGTTTGT
This sequence comes from Periophthalmodon schlosseri, assembly GCA_000787095.1. Taxonomy (NCBI): domain Eukaryota; kingdom Metazoa; phylum Chordata; class Actinopteri; order Gobiiformes; family Gobiidae; genus Periophthalmodon; species Periophthalmodon schlosseri. Next base: position 23,790 of record KN474152.1, on the reverse strand, counting down.
TGTGTTACTAAAGCTTTGGTCACAGTGTTTGTCACTGACAGCCTCCAGATGAGCATTCAGTGAGATTGTGACTTTATCTCCCTCTAAGAAACACAACAAAAATCTCCTCATTGTTTGATTTTCATGCCTCTTTTTAATAAACAAGTCACAAGTTTTTAGCTTTGTCAAAGAGCTGTGTTTTCCTCTTAATACTGTTCCGTCTAAATCTTCATGGCCGTTTAACATGATCTGCATCAGCGATCGCGTTAAGACAACTGTGAGCTTTTCAACCTTTGGAAAAGACAACATTTTGTGTGGCTACACAAACAGCTCCAGTCGATTTCCTGGGGAGAGAATAAATGTCTTTTTTTTGGCACATTTAACGCCTGCAGCAAAGCGATTCTCATGATCAGATCACACAATGCCGACTTGTGGAACATGAATAGCTTGTATTGTCAGGAGGGGAGCTTGTTTTTCGATAAGGTTGTTAAAAATTATTTGAATTAGTTCCAGTGAGAGAGCTGCACATACATGATGCATTGTGGGAGCATGCCTCAGGAATGTCACATTTTTGTCACATGGCCCATCTGTAAAATGTATCAGTTTTAGCAGAAACCTCCTTAGAACAACAGAGCTCATAATGTCACATAGAGACGAGTGGGAGAGAATGGGGCCTCTGTGTGTTCTGGGACACACATTTTAAGTAAATAAACTGTTATTCAAAGCTGTGAGTGCTTCGGCCCTATATCTGCTCCGAGTGTGAAATCTACACAGATGATGTGTTTAGCTCTGTGTGTGCTCCTGTTCTACTGGAAGATGTTTGTTTAGAAGCTCTGGCCTCGGGGATGGGACCCATATTTACAAGACAGAACAGAAGGATTGTTTTTACCAGATATTGACCGATTTGTCTTTTTTTTTTTTTTTTTTTTTTTTTTTTTTTTTATGACTGACGCCGATATCAATTGTTGAGAAACCAGAGCAGCTGGTGGCCGATAAACTCTGCCGATATTTTTAGGCAGATTTTGATTATTTTCTTCAAATTATGTAATTTTAATTTACTACAAATTCACCCACAGCCCGTTTTTCCCACTGACCTTTAAGAGAGCTGTGTATCACATTTAGTGCAGTTCTCTTCATATTAAAGTGTTAAAGTAAAGCTTTGTGTGTATGTTTTAGGCAGCAAATCCACCAAAACAAAATCATCGGCCTGTGCTGGAAATGTAAAGCCGATAGCCCATACACTAAAAAGTCCAAATATCGGCCAGATATATTGGTCCATCTCTAGTATTTACCCAGTGTAATGTGATTAGTGGCTGATTTTAGTGGGTTAGGGGCATTGACAGTATATGGGTAACTGGGTTTCCAGGTCACACAAAGGAGAGGATGTGATGAGGGATAGTAGGGATATCATTTATCATGATATAAAGGGTCGACAATAATCGTTCATGGTACATTTTATTTAATTGTGAGAATCGCCAACAAACATAATCCCCATTGCATCTCCAGAATGAACAGAACAAACATAATGGCGTTTACATCTCCAGAATGAGCAGAACACAGACACTTCTCCTGCTGATCTCTTCTGTATCACTGTTGTTTTCACTGTACTGTTCTATAACAGCTGTTTAAATATGGAACCTGTTCATAATATTAAAATATCCATAACATGTTTAAACTGTCAGACACTTTAATAATCATCGTGATATAATCCTTAATCGCAGTTATTTTGGCCATGACAATCGTGACACTAAATTTCAGTACCGTCCCGTGTCCAGTTAATGGAGTTTTCTGCATAATAATAATAAGACCTCATGGAATTGATGTGGTCATTTTGAAGAAGCATCTCTGCTGTCACTCAAACAGAACTCTGTGGTTCCAGGTGTTTGTCAGCTGAGAATCACGTCTGGTCTTTAAGTTTAACTAAAGTTTCAGTTCGCAAAGCGTCTAAAGAGTCACTTTTGAGCAGTCGGACTTGGAGCCGGTGTAAATCTGGTTCTGTAGTGGCAGCATT